>CAUYQG010268454.1:0-18777 GCA_963574415.1 Tarsius wallacei
AGTGTAAGTATTCAAATTTAACTGGGTGTCCTATATTTTTTATCGGTGAAATCTGGCCTCCTTGCTCAGGAAGGGTGACTCAGGTGAGGCAGCAGGGAGTCGTCCCAGGACACTCAGAGTATGGGGGTGGTCAGAGCTGAAACCGGGCACAAAGAGTTCTGTTCCAACGTGGGTGGTAATATGTGCCACATGTTCTCAAAGAGAACAAATAGGCTCTTAGACCTGCCTGGTGGGAAGGGCTCTCAGAGGAAGAGATCTGTGCAATAACTGGAGTTAATGTTCAATGTTTCTCTTTTTGGTTCTTGTCCTCACCATAATATCTACATAGGCACACCAGCTTTGCGTGACATTATTCCAGGCTCAACTGAAAGGCGGAGTTCCGCTCCATTGAGTTCAACCAGTGGCCATAGTTTCCTGGCCCTGGGAGGCCTGCACACACACTTTGATTTGACATAGGCCCTGTGCCTGAGATGGTTACCCAGATCCCAGGGTGGCCCTGTGCCTGGGATGGTTACCCAGATCCCAGGGTGACCCTGAGTGTGCAGGTAGAACTAGCAATAGAGTTTACTCCGGGCACCCAGAGTGGGAAGTGGAACTCAGCAAAAGGGATTATAGGTGGCACATCAAGCATTTTGTACCCAGGGCTTCTAAGTCCCCAAGTCCAAACATATTAATATTTACCTCCCTCAACTACTCGCAAGCCTCTCCCTTCTGTTTGGAGGTTCTATGAGTCAGCGGAGACATGCATTTCCATAATTTCCATTTTATAGTTCAGTGGAGAAACCAGAGCTCTTTGGGTCTGTTTGGCGATTCAGGCAGCCTGGGAGAAATCCTGGGGATCTCGAGAGCAACAGCAAGGTAAGAGTCCACGTGGATCTGGATGGATCCTGTTCTGCCATTTGAGAGCTGGACAAAGCCTGTCCTTCCCCTCTCTGGGCCTATTTGCTCAGTAGCATGGGGAGAGTAACAGCTTCTTTCGACAGGGCTTGTGAGCCCTCGGTGAGTGGGTGCTGGGAACATATCATGCCTAGGCAGAGTCTGGCATCTGTTTCATAAGTGTGCCTTCTCCTTTTTCCCTTCATGAGCTGAGAGAAGGGAAGGATCTACCTGAAAGTGACCCTGACCCATGGGGTGACCTGGGACAAAGCCTGTCCTTCCGAACTATCAAATTCTACAATCTAGCACATGGAAGTTGTGTTCATTGTGAGCAGCAATATACACCCCATACATTTCTTTGTCCTTCTTTCCTTATAAATTAGACTTTGAGAGCCTCCCATGTCCAATCTCACACACACACACACATTTCTTGATTTCCTCAGGGCCTCAGGATCCCAGATTCACATGGTACCAGGACTGCCTGTAGCCTGAGAACCACTTCCAGGGTGGTGAGAACCAGGCCTGGGAAGGCTTGCTGGCAGGGGTGTGGAGACGTGGGATCATCCTGCAGGTTATCACCTTCAGAGGCCAGGCCCTGATCTGGACAGCTGGCCCTGCCCTCACACTCACACATGCACAGCCCAGGGGAACAGAAGCTCCTCAAAAGGTCCTGGACCAGAGAAAGCATCTTCTGCCTCATTTCCCTGCCCACCTAGTCTTTAAACCTGCCACATCTTTCTCGTGTTACCTTGCTTCATTTTCCTCTTGGCACCGGCCATTTTCTGAACTAGAGTTCTGTTCTTGTTAACGGGTCATTGTACATTTACCCACTAGAATGTTGGGTCCAGAGAGCAGGGGCCGTGTGGCATCTTAGTTACCATTGTATTCTCAACACTTAGAAAAGGGCCCAAAAAAGTTCAAAAATGTTTGTTCCATCACTTTTTGATCTCCATTTGAGAGCTGGTAAGAGAACCATGGCAGATAAGAACCTGCTCTGAATTTGCAGTGTGAATTCTGACTCCAACCCTGACTAACTGGGTGGCTTTAGGTAAGTACATAAATGTCTCTGAGCCTTAGTTTCCTCATGAGTACAAGGGTATGATAGTTCTGCCTTTCTCTTTGTAGTTGTTAGGATATGATCAGACCATGTGAACTATTCAGACTGTCGAAACCCAAAGCATCCGAATGGTTGTGCTGCTGCAATATCACCCTGCATTTAGACAGCCTTTGACCTTGGATGTGTCACTAAGGGGTCAGTGATGAAGCTAACACTAGGACTCTGAGTCCCCATCCCTGGTCCAGATTACTTTTGGTTCACTGTTCAAACCTCATCAAAGTGACCTTGGCTTGTACTCACATAAGAGAAAAGCCAGACTCAGATTTTCTAGTTCCCAGCATTTTTGCTTCCCCATCTGGCCCTGGGCTGCTCTTCTGACAGGACGATGGGTCAGAGGTGGGGGTGAGGGAGCAGAGGCCGGGCCTTGTTTGCTAAAACGTTTCCTCTGTTGAAAGCTCCGCCGTCTCTGTCATCGTTTCCCACTCAACCTGTAGCCCTGCCCCCTTTGGTTTTCGTCTGTCTCTTGATGGGCTGCAGCTGTGTTCACTGCAGGCCCGCAGCATGCATGAAGATGGGGGCCCGCTTTTGCTAAGGCTGAACACAGACCTTGTTCAGGGCTCCCTCTTCTATGTGCTCCCAGAGCAGTGTAGACAGCTTTGTCCCAGCAGATAGTCTGAAGAAACTTGGCTGGCCCAGGTGTCCCTGCATCAGCTTGTTTTGTTGCTATTAACCTGCTAGGGGTTGTAGTCTTTGCCAAGTTTATCTTGCCAATCCACTTTCCTAAATCAATGGCCTCAGTTAGATTCTGTAACAAGAGAAGTTGCAGCATCTGTAAGCACTTTGGCAAATATTTGAATGAGCTCTGGGTTCATGTGTGGGGACACCAGAATAACAGGACCAGCTTTGTCACTCTTTTTTGGTTCTTTTCTTGGCCAGCTTCCTTAAAGGCCACTAAAATAAGAGATGTCCAAATAACTCACTTTGCCTAGAGGTCTTCATTCACTCACTTGTTTATTTCTCAATCCATCACCACAGAGTACCACCTACTTTTGGTCAGGCCCATACTGGGCTCAAAGGCTTCTAAAGTACCTGGGGAAAGATGGATCAGCTGTGGATGGACCATCAGGTCTGGACTCATAGCAGGATAGGACAGTATCTTTAGGAACTGGCCTTATTTAAGAGAAAATAATGAGTTTTTATCAATATGACAATTGCTCATAAGCAAATGGGTGCTCTTAAAGTACGTGAGGATAATTACTTCCTTAAATAGGTTGTCTGACTCCTAAACTTATGTTTCTACTACTAATTTTCATGGAAAACTCTTTCATCGAAGATAGTCTGTATTAATCAGTATGGGTTAAGTTATGCTGTGGTAACAAACAACCCCACACACCTTAGTAGTGTGATATGGCAAAGTTCTTCTTGTTCACATGAATTCTCCAATGCAGATCAGTAGGGGGCTTTGCTCCTCAAAGTCATTCAGGAATGCAGGCTGGTAGAGGCCCCCTTGCCAAAATTTGCTTTCACAATCACCAGGGTGGGGACAAGGAACATGGAGCAATATGTACCGCCTTATCAAGTTTCCACCAGAAAGTGACATGGTCACATGGTTACCTATACCTAAATTCTGGAGGTCAGGTTCCCAGGAGGAGTACCAGAAATAATTTAGCAAGTGGTCTTAATCACATAGACTTCAAAGGTAATTTCAGGCTAGGTTTTATCTTTTCACATTTTCCAAAATGACAGATATACACAAGTGAGGTTTGGCCGATTCTGTCAGTGTATCAGAGTTCCCCACAAGCGAAGGTAAGATCTCTTTTGGTACGTGAAACTCCTGACTCAATGCATGCTACAGGAGTTGAGCCATCTGCAGAAGCAGCCCATCCTCTGAGAGGGTCTAGAAATGTGCTACTGCTGAAGGCTTCAGAAAGTTCTGCGTGTCACCCTGAGTTTTTCCTCAATGACTCATTATATTTTTTAAAAATCTTATTTTATAAATGGAACTAGTGCAGCAACTTCTGCATTCTAGGTGTGATAGAGTGTATTTTTCTCCCCCCTTAATTACCCGTAAGAGGATGAAATACTGTCGCCGATTGCCATGTGACCTTCAGTGCACTCCTCCTTTCCTGGAAGGACCACACACCCCTGCCCCCATGGAGGTTCAGCCTGGCCATGTGCATTCCTTTGGCTAAAGGAATGCGAAGGGCTATAACCTACTGCATCCCAGTAGAAGCTTTAAAAGGCATTATGAGTTTCTGCCAGCCTTTTTTCTCTTTCCCTCTGCCATAAATAAGAACATCATCTCCCAAAGGGAGACTGTGCCCTCAGTCTGGGTCCTGGCATGAGAAGACACACAGAACAGAGTTGACCCACAACTAGTGACCTGTAAGGTATATGAGAAATAAAGGTTTGTTTTTGTAAACTACTGGGATTTTAGGGTTGTCAGCAGAAAAGCTGACAAACCCGCTACAGAATGACGGTATTTCAACTAAAAATAAAAGAATCTTTGGTCTAGGAAAGCATTTTAAAGACCTCTGTAGTATGCATAGGATGGTCCCAGACCCAAGTCTGTTATGGGAGAAGAGATAAAGAAGAGTTCAGTCGCTCCATGTAATGAATGAACTGAAGGAATTGAGGATAATTTTCAGCTTTCTCTGAGAGCAAGCGTTGCTAGACTGTGGCCCAAAGGCCAAATCTGGCATATCACCTGCTTTTGCAAATAAAGTTTTATTGGAACAAGGCCATGTCAATTCATTGTCTTTGGCTGCTTTTGCTCTACAAAAGCAGAGTTGAGCAGTGATGACAGGCTGTATAGTTTGCAAAGCATGAAATATTTACTCTTTTGTCTTTTACAGAAAACGTTTACTGACTTCTGACCTACAGGGTAGGTAAGATGGTGATTCTGGAATTTGGGGGTGGGTTAGGAGAACAATTGCTATAGGGGGAATGCCAGAAACAAGAGAGGAGATTGGGATCTAAGAAGAAAGACAACTGAAGACAAACATCATGGCAGGGAAACCAAGGGACTTTGAGATGGCTAAGCTTCAATTCTGAATTGTTCCCTTTTCTGTTCTGTGCAATAAATCCCCCCTGCCGCCACTGTCCTCAAGGCTTAAGTAAATATCTGTTACATAGAATATTCTGGTACAAGGCTTGTGGAGGAATGAAGGACAGAGGGACCTCTATGGGCACTGCAAAGCAGGAGGAATGAGATAATAGTTGGAGGAGCCAGAGGATAAGTGAGTGAATGGAAAATCTGCTGGAGCAAGACATTTGGAAGGAGAAGTGTCAGAAGCATGCAAGCCCTTCTGGGACCCTTAAAAATATTGAAGACAGACTTAATTTCCCTCACTGTACGGACTGTGGGCTTGTGTGATCTTACTTCGATTTCAAAGAAACAATGAATCCAGAAGCTTGAAGGACTTGGGGACATCTGGGTATATGAGTTTTATGGGTCAACTGCAAATACTCTTCTCTGTCGGAGTTCTGATCCAAATGGGAAATGGACAATAGAAGTTAGGTAGATAGAGCTCAGATATCGCCATTGCTCCTTAGAGAGTTGTTGGAGAACATGGCTTAGGTGTGAGGTCTACATGGGATTAGAAATTTTCTTTTCCTCACCTGTCCCCAACTCCCTAACCCTCAGTTCCATTTCTTGAACAGACTGATCAACTAAATCAGTCGTCCTCTCTTTCTCCTTCCTGTTCCTTTCTGGCTCTTTGTTCTCAACAACTTTGCATCTGAGGTCATCTGGGATGTGACTGTCCTCTTTGGGAAGGGAGGGCAGATCAGCAGTCTCTCGACACAGTTCCAAGCTCACAGGCCCCCAGTATCACCCACTGCTCCTTGGGGTAACCTCCTGGTACTCCTAAGTGGCAGTGTAGATTTTCGCTTCCAGAAGATTCTAAAATGAATCAGAATAATAGGTTAATTAACTTCAAGACTGCTCTGTGTCCAAGTATGACATTTAACTCCTTATTTTCCATTCCGACTTATGTTCATCCATTTTGTCTAGGAGACCTCTTCAGAAGTTCTGCAGTGGGGTCAAATGACAAAGTAAAGATTCTCTAACAATAAAGTGCCACCAGCATTGAGATGTCCCGAATTTAAATGTAAGCCCCCTCACCCATGATTTGAAATGAAATTTCATGGAAAGACATGAAAGCTCACAATTACATCCTCTCATTTTTAGAAGTTAAGTCCTAAAGAAGTTAAGGTCCAAAATTGAAATCTCCTCTCCTTATAAGTGAAAGTCCAAAACTTAGAATTCTTAAGTCAAAGACATTAAAATTAACATGTATTCTACTTTTTTATTCTGCTCTGTCTTAGCCACAGGGGTTCTCACCGTCTGGATAGAGTGGGGCCTTCTTCAGCGGCTGCTGCCTGGGCTATCTTATTTCTTGGGAGATGAGTTAATCTCGCTTTTGGCCATGCTGGTATTCTCCTTCCCCACAGTTCAGACTCAGACCTCAGACATTGAAATCTGCTCCATCACTGCACTCCACTCCACTCCACATGACCTTGTCACAAAATACAGTGGACCCTTCTCAGTCTTTATTTTAGTGAATGATACCAGCATCACTGACATCCAGTCAAAAAACCTGGGTTGCACTGATGACTCCTCCTTCTTCACTACCACAGCCAATCAATCACCAAGTCCTGACAATTTTACCTTCTGCTATCTTCTGTACCCATCCATTTCTCTTACTATCTTAAAATGGAGACTCACCACCTCTCTTCTAGATTATATCATCAGTGGCTTCCTCAACAGTGCTTGGCTGGTGTTTCTGAAATGAAAGCTCTTTTTATAATAATTACAGAGTGTCCCCCTCATCTACCTAGGGTCTATAAAGCCCTTTCAAAATCTAGCCCCTGGCCACCAATCCAGCTTGGTCTCCTCCTTTCCTTCTCATCTCAAAGTGTGCATTCCAATAGACATTGTGCTGCCACATGCCCTGCCCATCCTCCTCTCTGCCCTGGAGCACCCTCTCGACCTCTTTCACCTTGCCTTCTGTTCATCGCTGAAGACTCTAACAGGCATCACCTCTGCTAGGAAAATTTATACTCCAGGATGGTTTATATATCTCACCTTTATGTACCCATAAGCCCCCATTCTGGCCTCTAGGACATTCTATTTCACAATACATTGAAATTCTCTCCCTGTGAGTCTAACTAGCTTGGAAACTCCTTGAGGGCAGTGGCCATGTGATTCATCTCAGAATTTTTAGTGCCTGGCCTAGGGTTTGGTACAATTTATTATTTTCAACTTAATCATGAGGATTAAATGAGATACAAGGAGTCCTCCACTTTCACATAAAACAAGGATGGTATCAAAATTACATAACGAACTTACACGTTATAAGGAGTAAGTAGTTCTGAACGTAGCTTAAAATATTTAAATATCCCGACTTGTTGCATGTATTTAAAATATGGTCTTAGATGATAATTTCTGATCTTTCAGATTCAAAAGTTGCTCTTTCCCTTTATAATTGAACACATAGTCCACCACTCAAGTCTAGTGAGTGTACAATTAAGGCCAAGCATGGGTTGCTTGCAATGCCTAATGAGTCCCATCTATTTCTCAATTGCATTAAGATTATGAGATTTACACATCTTATCACTTGGTTCAGCATTTTAATTTTTTATTTTTCCACATATTTTATGAAATAATAGTGGCATAAAGCAATGGAATATTCAAATAATTGCACAAACATCATATGACAAAGAAGGCAATGCATGAAACTGGCCGGCTGGCAGCACCATCCCGCAATAGCTTGAAATGTTCATTCATTACAGTTATAAAAAAATAAGCAGATACAAAGCAGTGCTGGGTATCAATATATAGTGCATGAGAGTGAAGTATTTTGATAGTCAAACACATATGCACATCAAGGACTTCCTGTTAATTTATGTACATGGACTGTACTCTGGTCATCCATGTCTCTCTAGTGCCCAACAAGTTCTTAGTATACAATGGACACTCCCTTTCCAAAAACGGTTTAGCCTTTTGAATACTTTCATATGATTAGTCGGTTCCTCAAAGAAGAAGAACCAAGGCTACCATGTACTCTCTATATACAGGTATATACATGTGCATTTCAAGAAGAAGGATGGTTCCCTGCCCTGTCATCAACCGTTCGCCCCTCACCCCAAATTTCACCTCCATGGGAATATCAGATTTCAGAACAACCACAGAAGCAGAACCTGAAAAAAGGACCCCAAGTTGTATCACATTTGCAAATATTAGTCAGTTTATATCTTCGGAGAGGGGAGATTCGTACTCCAAGTCTTTACTAAAATCACAAAGCTAAAAGGAATGGCAGTGGTTATCCAGTGAGGGCCTGCCTTCAGGTAAGTGACTTTTCAGAGCAGACAGCCACTGGGTCCCTTTTTGAGGGTCAAGGGATAATAACATTTCTGGATGACCCACTCCTCTCCTTCAATATGCTTTGTTATCAGCCTCTTTCTGCTAATTACATATTTGCTTTTTCTTGTTCACCCGGACACTCATTTTAAGTGTTTAAAGTGGTAATGCTGTGATTTCTGTGTTAATGCAATGGTAAGAAATTCACTGGAGTGGAAGAAAATAAATTTTGGGATGATCCTGGGCAAGTCATTTCACCTCTTTGGCCCTCACTTACCCTATGTAAAATGGATAAGGGGTTGCACTGACTGATCTTATAAAGTCTCTGCAGCCCTAGTCTTGTAAGGATTGGTAATTTCTGATAGTTTAATAAAATTCCCTTGCCAGCCAGACTTTGTTCAATGAGATGTCACAAAATATACTTGGTCTGGAGGACTTTTAAAATAGGTAAATCTTCAATGTCTATTTCCCTTAGGCATCAAATACAACAGACATCAACCTTACGTGATGTGATGGTACAGATCCTATCATGGAGAAGTATCTGGTGGAGTTTTCAGTTATAGATGGGGCTTTTGATTTTTTCCAGTCTGAAGAGTGGGGAAAAGATTCTAGAATGATGTCTACCTTTTGGGTTAGGTGACTGGGTGCATGGTGGGGTCATCTTTGAGACAGAGGTAAAAGAAGGATCAGAAAGGGAGAAGGGGATGATGTTTTAGATACATTGAGTCTAAGGTGTCTATAGGACATCTTGGTGGAAATAATCGACAGTCCATTAGAAACTGTTCTATTTGTAAAGAAAGTCATGTTTATTTTCAAAATTTTGCTTTATTCTCATACCAGCTCTATGACATTACTCCCATCTGACAGACAAGTTGTAAATATTACTTCCATTTGAGAGATAAGGAAGCCAAAGAACTTAAAGGAAATGAAATGATGAAAGGAATAGCAATTTACAAACATTAAAGTGCTATGCACATGAAAAGGCTTATTATCTCCTATAGGTCCACAAAAATAAAAGGTTCACTGAAGCCAGATTAGATCCTGGCTTCTGGCAATTGTTCTGTTTCTCTGGGAGTTGTATCATGCATTTATACAGTCATTCATTCATTGTACAAATCAACTAACCAACCAACATTTATTGAGCATCTATGTGCATTAAGCAGTATGCTGGATGGTAGGTTGACAAACATGATAATTCTTGTACTTGAAGAACTTTCAGCCTGGAGAGGAAGGCAGACCCATAAATGATGACAAGATATGTTGCAAGTGCGATTACAGGGGCAGTACAGTGGGACCTGACACAGTCTGAAGCTTTAGGGAGAACTTTCTTGAGATGATGTTAATTTAAGACCTGGAGGAAAAAGTCTGACAAATGGAGGAAGCTGGTGACAGTTATGTGGTGGTGAGGCATTGTGTATGCAGAGCATTGAGACCAAAGATATCATGGATGGCCAGTATGGCTACATGCAGAACAAGGGAAGAGTGGCGTGAAATAAGTCTGGATCAAAGGGATGGGGCCAGGTCATGAATAATCTTGTAGGCCATGAGTTCTAGTTATCTATCACTACATAACAAGCTACTCACAAACTTAATGGCATAAAGCAGCCATTTTATTTTGCTTACAATTTTGTGGCTTAGAAATCTAGGAAGGGTGGCTGGGTGGTTTGCCTCTCTGATCCACATGACATTATCTTAGGGGGGCGGTGAGGGCTGGAGGATACACTTTTCAGTTGGTTTCTTTACACACATGTTTGAAGCTTCATTGTTCTTTAACCTTTCTCTCCACATGGCATTTCATCCTCCAATATGGCCATCTCAGGACATTTGGCCTTTTTATATGACAGCTGGCTTTTCCCAGAGTGAGCTTTCTAAGAAAGCTGTACAGAAGCTGACTTAGTCTCAGAAGTCCTAGAACATCACTTCTGCCACATTTTATTAGTTCAGCAAGTCAATAAAGCCAGCCCAGATTCAAGGGGAGGGTGAGTAGGTTCCAGCTTTCAATGATAGGGGAGTACCAAATAATTTAACTCCTTATTTAATCTGCCACACCACGGCAGGGAGCTTAGTCTTTGTCTCAAGGGCAGTGGGTCCATTGTCATGTTTTAAGAAGGAGGGTGACATGGTGATCAGATATAAATTTTAAATAGACCCATCTGGTTGTAGAGTGGAGCATAAATTGGGAGGGGAATCGAGAGGGGTGGAAGAGAGACCAGTTAGGAAACTTTTGAAGAGATGAGGCTAGACTTGATGACAGGATGGTGGCAGTTGTGGTAGGGAAAAGTCGAGGAATGGCTTTTAATATTTTAGGAGGTAAAATCAACAGTATTGATTTGGTGAGGGGGATGAACATTCTTTTCAAGTTATGTTTATATTGTGCTTTCCCTCTGATCTATTCTTTCTTTTATTCATCTATTCATTGAAAAACATTCACTGAACACTGACTGTATTGATTTTGTCTTTCAGGAACTGTGCTCTGAGCTGTGGGAGATACCAAGAGCTATCTGCTCTCAGAGAACTCAGTCCAGTGGTAAAACTTGGTCACAGTTTCAAACAACTATGGGATAATAACAATATTCACTATGAGTCTTTTACTGTGCCAGCCACTTGACACATTCAGTAGCCTTTTGGCCTTTGCACGTGTATTTATTTCATATGCGGTTTCAGTGACTGTTTGGTAACATGTAGCTATTTGTAACTCTGATGGAGGCACTGGAGGTTGATGTGTGGGAAGGAGTTCAATCCAGTACCCAGCATCTGCAGGTCCACGTGGTTTTGATCTACAGAAATGGTCTAATTTAGGATACCAAAAGTGCCCATATAATTTTTCAGCAATATTTCTTTTCTGCGGGGCATCTGTGTTATATATAGTCTTCTTTAAACCCTTACACTAAGGTTGCAAGTGTTCTTGGAGTGATAGGTTTCCATAACCACCTCCAATTCTCCACTTTCCACTCTGCTCTCAGAGACCAGAGCCCTGAAAAGGTTCTTGCACAAAGCATGGCTGTGATTCACTGGGCAGGGGGAAGGGAACCCTCCCCTTCTTTATCTCAAGAACATTCTGCAGATAATTCACAGCTTGAAAAAAGAATAACGAGAGTTCATTCCCACAAGCTCATTGTGGATTTGAGACCATCATTCTGGACCTCCCAGCAACAGTGTTCTCCTTTTCTGGGGGTCTAGACCCCAGTTAGCCCAGTTGTTGAAATTTCTGGTCAAACCATCTTTCTCACAGTTTCCACTCAGTACCACTTTCTTCCCTCTTGTCTTAATGCCCTGAAACTTTGATATTTAGAAATGAAGCTTTAGTAATGTGGTTTGGTAACAACCAGCCTGAGATGGATTCAACCCAGTGACCTCAAAGGGAAAGAATTTTTTTTAATGACATTTTTTCTTTCAGGTTTTCAAAGAAGCTGGTACTGTACTTTTCACTTCACACATCACAAATTTACATCTTCAAAAGCTAGAAAACGTCAACACCTCAAAAAAATATGGTGTGAAATATGTGGACATCTGCTCACCTGGAGCAGCAGTAATCACAGAGAAAATTGTAATCCCTTGAACTAGGCCAGCAATAGGCTTTAGTGCCTAGGACCTGACTCAGGGCCATCTTCAACCTTCTTAGCTTTATGTAACATAAAAGCCCAGCCAGCACGTTCCCTGCATTAGGCTGCTAGGAAAACCAGAAACTCGTTTCAACAGAAAGTCATCAATGAAGCCGTTGTGTTTTACTGGAGTGAGACAGGGTTGGAGGAGCTTAGCTTCCCACTGTGGTGTAACACCTTCAATGGGGCCTTCCTCTCCAGCGCAGGCCCATTGGGATAGGAGTCAGCATTCCACTGGTGTTTCCTGAGGGCCCCTTTCCCCATTCCCTCTCAACGTGTGCATTCACAGCCAGGTCATTTATCCTGCCTGCCACCTTGGGCTGATGAAAATGTTGCTTTGACTTATGGCATGAGCACTTCCTCAGAAAGTTGGGGACCCCAAGTGAGTTCTATCCCTAACTTTTCTTCATGGAAAGGTTTTTATTGTTTATAGTCTGTGAATTTTGGATGGCAGCCAATGCTGAAGCCAAGAGGAAGGCTGTCTCTGTGGGATTTTGCCTGCCACCACCATCATGATAAACATGTAATGTTGTTATCAGTATATTTGACTTTACAGAAATGCTTTCTTTGTCTGAGAGGACATCTGTGTAGTTTACACGTTCATACATCCTATGCTGTTAATTGACAATCATGTTTTTATTTCATTATCATGAGATTAATGCAATCTCTTTTTGAGCCATTATACATCACATGACAGAGAAAATCCAGACATTTTTGGGTTGAGTAGAACTAGCTTTCTACCAGACCTCTTTTATGATTCCTGAAATATGAGCCAACTATTCCAAGACTTAACAGCACAAAAAACACAAACTTATCTGTGGGGTGAGGAATTTTTAGCAGACAAAAGGAGAATAGACTTTGAGAATGGCTGTCTTATTGGATAAATAACTGAGAGAAGTAATAAAATCTCTTCTGATAAACTTTGGAAATAATAGTAGTTGTCATAAGGCATGGTTTAGGTATTGCATTCTTGCGCTTTGGGGGACGCGATGATGCCGTCTAGGGGTAATGGTTGGTGGTAGACGTAATTTTTCTTGGTTAGGTCACCACGTTCTAGAGAAGTAGGTTTCACCTTTTTGAGTCATGGTCCACTTTGGGAATTTGAGAGAACCTATAGTTTGCCCTACATTCTTATTTGCACACACATGTACTTTTATACATACAGTTTCAGGGAGCTCATTGAACTTCTAAAAAAATGTCCTAAAGCAGCAGTCCTTAACCTTTTTGGCATCAGGGACCAGTTTCATGGAAGACAATTTTTCCATGGACTGGGGGTGGGGTGTGGGGAAGATGGTTTCGAGATGGTTCAAGTGCATAACATTTACTGTGCACTTCATTTCTATTATTAGTACATTGTAATATATAATGACATAATTATACAACTCATCATAAAAAAAGAAGCACTGAGAGAAGTGGTAAGTAAAACAATGGGTGGGTCATGCACAAACTATAATAAGTCTTGGATTCTGAATTAAAGCTTGCCACCAGATGCAGCTGTACATTTGAAGTACACCAACTCACTTGCCACTCACTGATAGGGTTTTGGGATGAGTCTGCAAGCAACTGATTTATTATGGCATCTGTGCAGTCAAACTTCACTGCTAATGTTAATTTGTATTTGCAGCCACTCCCCAGTGCTAGCATCACTGCTTCAGTTCCAGCTCAGATCATCAGGCGTTCAATTCTCATAAGGAGCACACAACCTAGATCTCTCCGCATGTGCGGTTCACAGTAGGGTTTGTGCTCCTATGAGAATCTAATGCTGCTGCTGATCTGACAGGAGGCAGAGCTCAGGCAGTAATGCAAGTGATGGGGAACAGTTGTAAATACAGATGAAACTTTACTTACTTACCCGCTGCTCATCACCTGTGTGGCCTAGTTCCTAACAGGCCATAGATCAATACTGGTCTGTGGTCTGGGGTTTAGGGACTCCATCTTAAAGGACCATTAACCCTGGGTTAAGAACTCCAGGTCTGAGGTCTGATTGTCAGTCTTGAACTGTCTTAGGGTGCCAGAAGTGAAAATAGACTCATGCTAACTGAAATACCAGACAGTGATATATAAAGCAAAATAATTTATAACAGGGCTCCCTTCTTTCCAGTAGTCAGAATGCTTTCGGGTCTACTTTTTAGTATCCGGAAACCTGAAAAGCAGAGTTATTTAGCCAAGTTTTGCTCGGATGTGTAAGTGGGCTGGGAATGGGCATTTTTACTCCACCACTGGGGGACCTTGGTGATTTGTCCCTGTCCTAGAGCAAAGATCCTTTCCCCAGTGACCCCACATCCAGGATATCTCCCTCTCCCTCTTCCCCACTCTGCCCCCCTCCCCCTGCCCCTCCCCCCCTTTAGTGCTGGATACACATGGCAACTTGTACTTTTCTGAACTCAATTTCCTATGTTTCTACCGACTCTAGTTGTCCCAGGAGCTCCCAGTCATGTTTTCTTTGTATTTACTCAAGCTCTGCACTAGAGCTGTACTTGGACAGAAGAGGACAACAGAGGTCAAAGCCAAAACAACTCCCAGGTTTAACTCCCTTTTAGAGTTATGTGTAGTCAGGGAGGCTGTGATTCACCATTTTCTCCAAACGACTGATTCAAAGAGTATATTGCATATTTTAATGTTGTGTGTTCATGCTTTGGACCGTATTTCTAACCACTTTGCCAAAAATCCATCTGTACAATACACCTCATTGGCATCAATATATGAAGTCCAAGGTGGTCTGAATGGAATAGTTGGACATCAACCTTGCCTCCAAAGTTGGCCTATGGTCCGCTTGAAACATTGATATCTGGGGGTTCTTTGATGTCCAAAAACATCCTCATTGACTCATGCAACCTAATATGGCAGAAGGATACTTCTACCCTGATAAGAAGACTTTGTTGGCCTTTCATGAACCCCAGTGGGACCAGATCATTTTAGAATACAAAGGCACCTAGTAGAATTTGTATTGTAGGAATGCCTGAAAAGGGAACCCCCCCATCCAGTACAACTCTTTATTGACAGTAGGTAAGACAGATATCTGGAAGAATGATAAGCATCTTAGAACGGTTATTACCTCCTTGTCAAAAATTTGACAGTTGAGCCAAAGCCTAATATTTCTAAAGAGCAAAATGTTGTAAACTAGTGACCGGTCCTGGAGAGAAAGGCGTGTCCATGACACAGAGCACTCGTCCCTGGGGCATTGCCTTGTATTTTCATTCTTTAGACTAGCCTTACACCTCATAAATCTGTCAGTCATTTCAAATAAAATTTCTGTTTATGTTGAGCAAACCATTTCCAGCATTTTATATGAACTATCTGGCAAACTGATAAGACAATGAAGACTGGATTCCACATTAAAATAAGGGCGAGAAAATGAGTTTTTATTTTAACTGATCATTTCTTTGCTACCTCTAATGCGACACACCTATTAAAAATCTAGTGTCACATTTCCTTCAGTTTGGAGAATTTAAGTTGAATCTTCTCATTTGGGTTGCCATCTGGTGTGCTACTAACAGTCTCAGAGAGTAAGAGGCCATCTGTTAATACTTTTTCCAGGAAGCTTTTTATAGAGCAGTGAAGTGGCAACTCTTAAAAACACATTGTAATGACTTACATGATCTTGAGTATATGTACAAGTTCAGGCTGATATTTTATTTTTACCTACACTATTTTCTTCCATTGACGAGGGACAGAGAAATCAATAAATATGGCATATTTGTATTCAAAAATGTTTATCTCTAATACGTGGGAGCCATAAAGTTAACAAATTATTGGCCTTATAGTATTTTTAAAAGATTGCAAATACATATTGAAAAGTAATAATAATGACAATGATGTTGATTGTCACTTACTGAATACTCACTGTCTTCCAATCACTGTACCAAATGCTTTGTCTTATTTTATCATTGTCTTAGTTTATCTTTACAATAACATACAACTTAAAGATGAAAAAGAATTGGTGCTCAGAGAGGTGAATGACTGGCCCATGACAGAACTAGTAGTAGCCAGCACCTGAACACAGTTTTCTTTTCTTTTTAAATTTTTTTTCTGACTCCAAGCCTGTGCTATTTTTTTGCGAGCTATTCTTTCTCACTGTCCCATGAAACTTGGAACAGTCTCTGTTTTGCAACCAGCAGGATGCCAGCAACTAGACTTTCTATCATTAGAAATAAAAGTTTTGGTAAATTTGATCAGGAACTGATGATATTTTGGATTAATAACAGTATGGATCAGTATGGGTTAGGTTTTACTGTAGTTACAAATAATCCCTAAATGTCAGTGATTTAGCAGAAACACACATTTACTGCTTATGATGCATGCCTGACTCAGGTCACAGGAACTCTGCTCATTGCAGTCACTCACATTTCTGGAGCCTCCATCCCTACTCAGGCTTCCATGATCTCAATGTCACCGGCCCTTCCTCATTTCCTTGCACGTTTCATTGGCCAAAGCAGGGACTTGGTCAATCGAAATCGGAAGATTAAAGTTAATATTTCCAAATGGGCTGGAAAATTTCAGTCCTACATCTGTGCCCAGAAGGAGGAGAACCAGAATATTTGGGATTAGCTCTAGTTATCACTGCAGCAGCTTATAGCAGTCAACTGAAAGCCCCTTGATTTCTGGCCTTTTGCGCACTGTGCAGTTTTCAAATTGAGATGATTAAATATGGTCCTAAATCATACTGTTGCACTGACTGGGATACAATATATTTCCATTGTTTACTGTCTGATGTCATTCAATGCTCTTTAAGGATCATATCTTATCTGAACCAGATTCTTTTCTATCCAGCATCTATCAGATTTCTCTTTTGAAACCACATCCTATAAACACAGGAAGATAACCACTGTATATAAATCATTCCAGTATCATTTCATCCAATTGGAGTTTACACCAAAGATCATTTCATACCATCATATGATAAATATTTTGCGACTATCACAATATTTAAATTTCAATTATGCTATAATATTTTTGCTTTTAACAGGTTTCCAGTATATTCAGAATAAATTTTATTTTTGCAATTGGAGTAAGACAATAGTGGAGGCATTTATGTCTTAACATAAAGTTTACAAGATAACATGAAGAATGGTTTGGACAAGGCTATTGCTTAGGTATCCTTTTGTGTTGGTGGTCACTTCATCAGGCCACAGGGGTGAAGTATTCATAAGGACCTAAAGGTCAGCTTGCCCTTGTTAGCCAGCATGATTTTTGGACACTTGGCAATCTAAGCAGCAATATCCAAAACATCTATTTTATTTTATTTTTGTTATGCTTTTGTTTTGTATTTACTGTTTATTTCTGATTATAAAAAGTAACACATGTTGTATTAATATATTTGTGCTCTCAATAGAGTAATTTATTTATTTGTTATTCATTTATTTTTTGGAGTTGGAATCTCACTCCATCGCCCAGGCTGGAGTGCAGTGGCACGCTCACGGCCACCCCAGCGTCCATCTGCTGGGCTCTGGGGATCCTTTCGCCTCAGCCTTCTGAGTAGCCGGAACTACAGGCATGTGTTACCACGACCAGCTATTTTTTAAAAAATTTATTGTGGAAACGAGGTCTCACCAAGTTGCCCGGACTGGTCTCGAACCCGTAGGCTTTCGCAATCCACTCGCCTCGGCCTCCCAAAGTGCTAGGATTACAGGCTGAGTCACCAAGCCCGGCCAGGGTAATTTATTAAGAGCAGAATTCATTTCTCACAGTTCTGGAAGCTGGGAAGTCTAAGATCAAGATGCCTGCATCTGGTGAGGGCATAGTTCTCAGGACTTGAACACCTTCCATTAGGTCCCATCTTCTAACACTGTTGCATTGGGGATAAAGTTTCCAACCCATAAACTTGGGGGACACATTCAAATCATAGCACGTGTCCATTGCTAAAAGTTTAGAAAATATGGTAAAAGTGACACAAAGGAAAAATCACTAATGATAATGAATGAGCACATTAAAATAATAATCACTTTCAACATTTTGTCAAATAACCTTTAATTTATTTTTGTGTGCTCTGCACATTGCACTCATCCTTTCAACAAATCAGTAGCCTGGTATGTTTAATAGTAGTAACCTGTACTGTTTCTTCACGGTATTTATTGAAGTGTGTAATTATATACAATATTTCTTTGTGTATTTCTATGTTTAATATATCTGCTGCACCAGTGTATAAGTGCCATGAGGAGTGATTTGTGTTCTTGTTCACAATTGTATCTCCAGAGTCTATCAGAGTGCTTACCACAAAGTGGGTGTCTGATAAATATTTATTGAATAAATGAATGACCCATATACACATGCGTACATGCACACAATTTCAACTAATATAATTGAATGTTCTTTTGTTAAAATATTACAGTATTTCAATTTAAATTACGTTTAATTTTTTTCTCTTAGTAGGTTCCCAGTATATTCAAAGTAGATTTTCCTGTTACATTTGAAGTAAGTCAAATTGTGGAGGCATTTACATATTTTAAATACATATTTTTTTAATTGAGATATTTTATTACTATTTCATAGCATGATTTTTATTACTTTACATTATAGTTTAATATATTTCATAGGTTTTTTTTTTTTTTTTTTTTGAGTTGGAGTCTCACTCTGTCACCCAGACAGGAGTGCAGTGGCCGCTCCCGGCCACAGCAGCCTCGACCTGCTGGGCTCCAGCGATCCTTCCGCTTCAGCCTTCCAAGTAGCTGGAACTACAAGCGTGCGCTACCACGTCTGGCTAATAATTTTTTTTTTTGATTTATTGTAGAGATGAGGTCTCGCCAAGTTACCCAGGCGGGTCTCGAACCCGCGGGCTCAGGCAATCCACTCACCTCAGCCTCCCAAGGCGCGGGATTACAGGCTGAGCCACCGAGCCCGGCTTATTTCAATTCTGACACTATCTCCCTGGAGGCAGCATC
>CAUYQG010268462.1:0-32504 GCA_963574415.1 Tarsius wallacei
TTGAGAGCTCTAAAAAGCCTCAGGAATGATATGAAAATGTGGCATTTCCAATTAAGAATACATTACACTGTCACTGATATCGAAGAATAGAACTCATGTAAAAATCTAACTATTTTTTTAACTTTTAATTTTTTATTTTAAAGATGTGGGGTACAATTCAGGGTTAGGTATACAGATGTTCATTATTCAGGTACCCTTGTTGATGAGGTGTGCCCCCCCTCCACCCCGCCCAGGCAGATTCCCACTACTGCCAATCCTTTTCTTATAGCCAAAATCTAACTATTAAACAGATACTACTCTGTTATGTATGACTGAAGAGGAATCATTTTCTTAAAATCCTTCACCCCCACCATTAAATGCATAATGGGAGAGAAAGTGGTATGGAGTTTTCTCTCTCTTTCTGTGTTGCTGCTGCTTCAATAAGTAAATAGAACAAAATAGATGAGTCCATTTACATCTATAGTTTTCTTTTCTACTTGTCCAAGAAAAGTGACTGTTTCTAGAAACTGACATCAGCTCTGACATATACAAAATAAGAGCTTGCTTGTCCTATTATGTATGAATCCAAGTGTAATCCTCTGGGTTAGTCTGAAAGCTAAGGCAAATATTACAAGGGACCTTTAGATTGGGAACAGAGTCAGAAATGAATACAACACAAACATATTACAGGAAGGCAATTAAATGCAAACAAACACTATTGCAGTTTCCTCCTAAGGAAATATAATTAGATTGCCAAGTAGATTGCTTTTGGATTATTTGGATTAAGTGTTGCATTCTTGAAAGCTTAGTGACTTCCTGGCATTTCATTTCCTTAGAAACCACAAGTTTCCATGGATGTAGGTTATGCAGATTCTCCCACAAGCTTTGGGCATTTTTCTATTGTGCTTTTGTTTCTGAGACAAGGTATCACAGCAGTTAAAAATGGGACACTGAGAAGAAGAGCAAGGATTAAGGTCAAAGAGTTCTGGCTAATCTGCAAAGCCCGGATAAGCAGCAAAATATACACACTGAGAACTCTAATCGAGCAGCGTGAACAGTCATTCTTGCTCATAAAGTGATTTTGAGTATTTAGTAAGCTGTATGGCCACACTAACCAGCTCTTGCAATAGTTAACTCAAGACCTTTCTTTTGCTTTAATTTTTGCCCGCTTTCTAGCCCATGAGACCTTGAGAAATAACCTTTATTTACCATGTTGTTAGCTTCACACTGAGTTAAAAGTCACCTCCCAGGAGGAAATACTCCCGAGATTTCACCTGTGTCTTATTAATAAAGTTTTTCATTTGCAGAAAGAAACTCGGGCATATAAATAAGAAACCATGCTGCGTACACAACAAAAGATGAAAAGGAGAAGGATAGGAAGAAAAAAATGATAGAGACCCATTAGGAAAGCAAAACAAAAAACAAAACAAAACAAAATGAGTGACCATTGACTTCCTGCTTGAGCTAGCCAGCCCTACCAAAGAGCTGGCAGCTTAATTACAGCATGAAGTTGAGGAAGTCAGGATTGCTTGTCAAATACATGGACACACAGCTATACCCTGGGTGCAGACATCTGATTTAATTGCTTTGATTTAAACTGGAAGTGTTCTATATTTTTGAGTCTTCCTGAACTGGTTTTTGTAGTTGGCATAACTTAGAAGAGAAAGCAGTCTTTTTTTTTTTTTGAGTTGGAGTCTCACTCTGTGGCCCAGGCTGGAGTGCAGTGGCACGCTCATGGCTACCCCAACGTCGACCTGCTGGGCTCAGGCGATCCTTCCGCCTCAGCCTTCCAAATAGCCAGAACTACAGGCGCGCACTACCGTGCCCAGCTAATTTTTTGATTTATTGTAGAGACAAGGTCTTACCATGTTGCCCAGGCTGGTCTCAAACCCACAGGCTCAGGCAATCTTCTCGCCTTGGTCTCCCAACATGCTGGGATTATAGGCTTGAGCCACTGCGCCTGGCCAAGCTGTCATTCTTAACCAGGATGATCCTTAAAAATTCTTACATGAGATCCTGGGTGTGTTGGTGTACACCTGTAGTACTCAGGAGGCTGAAGTAAGAAAACTGAGTGTTTGAGACCAGCCTGAGCAAAAGAGAAAGACCCTGTGTGTGTGTTTGTGTGTGTGTGTGTGTGTGTGTGCACGTGCACGCACGTGTTGAGTTTGCATTCTACTTTTACTTCTCTCATAAGTTGGCCACAAAGCACAGGCATCCATAGCTTCTTTGTGAGGGCCAAGTAAGTCTGACAGGCCAGAGCAGAATCCTAAGATTTGAACTTACTGACTCACAATACTGAATCTCCAATACCAACTTTCTCTTCTGCATTCTGTTTCTTCAGGTCAGTGTTCACTAAGTTAACTTATTGGTTCTACGGAATCTAATCACTTGCAGTGCAAAAATCCTGGTGGCATATTGGCATTTGTTCTAGATGTTTTCTGGAAGTTTACCTTAATCCCAGTATGACCTTTTCAGAATTATAATAAAATAATTGGATTAGCAGGGGAGACATTTGGAGTAAGAGAGCTTTTTTTGTCACCTACCATTGGTCACCAGAATGAGAAACTGAGAGCTGTCTGAGAGAGGTTCAGAACTGGGCCAGTCAAAATAGCAATCTAATGTAGGGTTTTATGTTAGGGGTCAGCACAATTTTTCTGTAAAGGAACAGATAGTAAATATTTTAGGCTTCGCAGGCCATATGGTTGCTGTTGCAATTACTCAACCATGCCATTGTGGTGGGAAAGCAGCCATAGACAGTATATAAAAAATGATAGTATTTTGCGCCAATCAAATATTTTTCACTGAAATAGGCAGTAGTCCCGACTTGGCCCACAAGTTATAGTTTGCTAATCCTTGACTTGTGAAAAGAAAACACTGATTACCCACCTGCCCCAGGTGAGAGAGTCAGCATCCATACACTTGGGAGGAAATGAAAAAAGAGAAAACTGCTGTGTGTATGCGTGTGTGTGAGTGTGTACATATAAACAAACAAAAACATATACTGTATGTATGCCAATACATTTATAAGTATATATACACATGCATATATATGTATATATACACACACAGATAATGGATAAATGCATACATGAAAATGATAAAACATTATTTTCAAGACTCTTTAAATAAAAATCTCTTCATTTATAATGAATTTGTGCTGTGCCAATTTAGCAAAGTCAAAATTATGTTTCCCCAACCCCTATTCTTTGTATATTTGTGTGTTAGCACAGGTTACAAGTGACATTTTGTATGAGATTCGGAAGAAGTCAGGCTTGAAGCAAGAACAAATTTTTCACACTCTCAAGGTGGGTGTAGCACAGGCATGTTGCTGCTTGATCTTGTTGGTGTGAGACAGCAGCTGGGTCTTCAAATCCTCCAGCTCCTGCCTGACATTCTCCTCCAGTTTCTCCAAATCCTGGTCAGGTTCATGTGCAGCTCTTGCATGGAAGGGCAACAGCTTATTCTGCAGCGGGCCACTCACACCGTTTGGGTCCTGGAGGTGTGAGAGGCAGATGCAGGTTCCTGCTCACCCTGTCTTTGTGTCCACTCTGCTCTCCCCACTTCCAATCACCTCTTTCCTGACTGCTAGCCCTACCTACTTCAGGTCCTATGTGGATACAGAAGTAACTACCTTACATGGCCTGTGCATATAATCAGTCCCCTATTTTATATTATCTACTGTGATTTTACTTTTCTGATCAAATCCTAACTGATATATTATTCCAGCCTAAGAGATTTCTCATTCAAAGAAAGGAATACAAGGACTTGCAATTGCAAGTACTAGACTTTAAAATATTATAGTAACAGAGATACGAAGCCCTTCTTTATGAAGGTCACACTGTTCCTTCAACACTGAGATTCTGTAAATGCTGGATTTTATAATGATAATGACCTGCTTGTTCACAGGGCATGGCTCTGATTTATTTTCTTCTCCTCTAGGATCAATGATACACATTAGAAAGGTGGCTGATGGGGTACCACTGTAGCAGCCTCTTGCTCCCAAACTTAGCAAAGCCATCAGATCCTTAGAGAAATTGAACTAACATTATTGACCTCAATTAGCACCAGGCTTCAAACAATTGAGGAAATAAAAGCTGTAATTAATTTAACTGTCCTTTCCCCAGTCATCATCAATTGCAATAGTGCATCCATACGTAGCTTCTGAAAACCAAAATTTCATACTCTTGGATAAACTACATTGGAAGGTATGATATGACAGCATTATCACTATTATAACTTGAATGACTGGAAGGTCATAACACTATCCTCAAACCTATGCTGGGTTAGATAAGAAAAGGACTTAATATAAGTGAAGTCACACTGCTGTTTAGATGAGAATCCATATTCACCACCTCTTACACCAATCTGCCTTCCTCTACAGTGTCTCCTGCTTGACTCCTTGGAAAAGAAAAGCACTCTTTCAATTGCTTTTTTCTCATGTTCAGTGAGTTCATTGTATTGATTCAGTTATAAATTTCAGCATAAATTATATTCAGGTTTCATTTGTTTGAGACTTTGGACCAGTTGCATTGCTTTATACATTCGGTGTTCTTAATTTCAACTTTGACAGCATTTAAAAGACAAAGGAAACTGTCTTATTAGAAATAATAATTCTTTCAACTACTTAATTGCTTCTGCTGGTTATAGCTGTTTGTCTTCTAGAATCAAGGCATTGATTCCAGCTGACTTCCAACAACTATCCCACACATAGACTTCTTGATGGATCAGCCCATTTATGTTTGTTTCTTCTGTCTTATGGACAACCTCAGATAAAAGCTAGATACTAATGAATAAAGGTAACAGGAGAAAGATTGTTTGCTTTTTCTAAAGTTTCTTTTTTCACCTTTCATTCATGCAATGCTATGTCACTATTAAAACCAGAAGTGCTTTTAGTAGAAACATTTGTTTGGGTGAAATGATCTGGTTTATGTGCCAGCTGCTGCGACTGTAAAAATGGGGTTTTTCATAATGTGATAGTCTGATAATAACTTTCAAAGATATCAGGTCCTAATCCCTGGAACCTGTAAATGTTACCAAAATTGAAGACAAAAAAAAAAAGATTTTGCAGATGTAATTAAGTTAAAGATCTTGAAATTGGGAGATTGTCCTAGATTATCTGTCTTGACTCTAAATGCAATTATAAGTACCTTTACAAGAGAGAAATAGAAGAAGATAAGATACATAGAGGGGAAGGCACTGTGAAGATGGAGGTGGAGATTGGAGTGATACAACCACAAGTTAAGAAATGCTGACAGCCGCCAGAAGCTAGAGGAGGCATAGAACAGATTCTTCTCTAGAAGCTCTGGAGGAAGCACAGCCCTGCCAAATACTCTGATTTTGGCCCAGTGATACTAATTTCAGACTTCTGGCCTCCAGAATTGTGAAACAATCAATCTCTGTTGTTTTATGCCAACAAGTTTGTGATAACTTGTTATAACAGCCACAGGAAACAAATACACATAGTTGGGTTTAGATTAGTAATTTCCTGCAGAGTCAGCTGCCCAGAGCAGTTTGTCAGCTCCTCCCAGTACAAGACAGCAAAATCTTAACAGAAAATATTCTGTGAACACTGATTGTGCTCCTTAGGAAAGCTGAGGTAAGATGCAGTTAGTCTTACAATTTTCATGTTTGAATATCAACCATGACATTTCTGATATTAATTCCTTGGCCAGTTACTGAATGAAAAAAACTCTAAATCTTAGTGGCTTCAGGCTTTGGCCATTAAGACCCTTAAATACCAGTCATTAGTTTTAGGGTATAGTAATGATGATGGATTTCTGGTGTAAAAATGACAGAATAAGAAGGTCCCTGATTTCCTCTTTTCAGAAATAGTTCTTAAACAAAAAAAAAGGGGGGGGAGGAGAAATTTCATGTTTGCTATGAATTAGTTGATTACCATATTTTGAGATGGGTATTCAAAAGGTGGAAAGCTCACACGACATGTGGGAAGAGGTCAAGACACCTGCGGTTGCACAGTTCAAAAAAAACTTGAGCTCAAACTAGATGGCATATATTATGGAGCAAAACCAGCAATCTCATTTTTAAAAAAATAACTCAAAGTAGGAGCTACTGTCTTTCATTTGACACTGGAAAAAGTGAGAAAGATGGACTACATCTACAAGCAGTGTGTACAGCAAGCAATTTACAGCAAGCAGGTAAGCCAGAGTGGTGAAAATAAAATACGAATTTTGATAGATACCACGGCTGCTGATCTCTGTTGGATGGGACAAGCAAAGTTAAGCATTTTTTGCATGAAACCCTGTCATTGAGGACTTCATTTTAAATCAAGGAAAATTACTACTCTCAGAATAGTGGCCAAACCCCTCCACATCTGAAATAGTTGAGCTAGAAAGACATCAGCTCATATAATGCAATATTGTTTAAGATAAAAATTAAATTAAAAAACATAAAATAAAATGTGACAATGTAGGAACCAAAATAATTTTCAAAAGATCAAAAGTCAGAGAAAAATAAATGTCAGATAACAAATACTTGTGTTGCGATAGAGCAGATAAAAATAATTTTAACTCATAGCCATTAAATTTTTAAAAATATAAAATATAGTGCTTCCTTGAACAACATGGGTTTGAACTGTGAGGCTTCACTTATGTGAAAATTTTCTTCTGTCTCTGACACCCTGAAACAGCAAGATCTACCCCTCCTCTCCCTTCTCCTCCTCAGTCTACTCAACATGAAGGTGATAAGGATGAAAACTTTTATTATGATCCACTTCCACTTCGTGAGCAGTAAATGTATTTTCTCTTCCTTATGATTTTCTTAGTAACATTAGCTTTTCTCTAGTTTTCTTTATTGTAAGAATAGTGTATATAATGCATATAAAATAAGAAAACATGTTAATTGACTGTTTATGTTATCGGTAAGGCTTCTGTTCAATAATAGGCAATTAATCTGGGGGGAGTCAAGAATTACATTTGGATGTTTGACTGCGTGGGGTGTCAGTGCCCTTAACTCCTGTGTTATTCAATGGTCAACTGTATTCACAATGTTTAAACATTTTATATCTTTATTAACTTTTAAAGAACACTTTTTAAAAAGGTGTGTGTGTGTGTGTGTGTGTGCGCGCTTCCTTTGATTTTTGTTTTGTTTTGTTTTGTTTTGTTAGACTCAGGGGGGTACAAGTGCATGTTTGTTACATGGACAATAGTGGTGGGTATTGGGTCTCAGGTGGCCCATTCCCCAGACAGAGAACATTGTACCCAGGAGGTAATTTCTAAGTCCTAACTCCCTTCTGCACTTGCCCACTTGTTAGTGCCCCAATGTCTACTGTTTCCATTTTTGTGGCCACTTTACTACTGCATATAAGTGAGAACATGTGACTTTTGGTTTTCTCTTTCTGAGTTAATACTTACTTTCTAAAATCACCTGCTCAAAGCAGAAATGCCAGCTAAGAGAAGGTCTAGGAAAAGGATATTGGAAAAAGAAAAATGAATTGATTGAGCTAAGAAAAGAAGTGTAAGAAAATATAAAAGAGCCAGGGAAGTGAAGATCCCTTTGAAACTGGAAGAGATACTTGTGAAAATGCAACAAAAAGTGCATGGTGGACAAAATTGAGCAATATTAGCACATTAAAATGGGCATAAGTGAAAAGGATTGGAGAAAATAAAATAAGTATGAAAGATGAAAGCTATACAATATGTGCAGATTGGTGTCCCTCAAAAATATATATGCAAAATGGATCAGAAAAAAATTCAAAGTTATAATTTAAGGAAAAATTTTAGTTATAATTAAAGAAAAATAAGTACAACAGCAATTTACTGAGAACCTCCCCTACACCAGGCAGCTCTATCCATGGGAAATACGACAGTGTAGAAGACAGATGAAGATGAAGTCCTGCCTACCATTGAGCCTACATTCAAAAAGGAGACTTGATAAAGGGCATATTGTGTTAAAGAAAAAAGATACAAGATGATTATTATCAAGGCATATGCTAATAAGGTTATTTAGTTCAAAGCTAATTAAAGAATATCATATTTTGAGTGCAGGCAAAAAGATTTTTTTTACCCCAAAGAGGAAATACAATCACACAGGTCTAATCATAAAAATGAAAAATGGAGCAATGCCTGATAACTCCTCAAAGGGATAGTATTAACCAAGAACTTTATGCTCAGCTGATCACAAAAAGCATTTTTTAATAAGAATTAGAGATCCGTGGTTTCACGAATTATTCTTGAAAATCTCTTCAAGGGCTAATTTTAGTCAACTAGAAGATTGCAGAAACATTTGCAAGGGGATTGAAATAAGCATGAAACCATGAAGCTAAAACAGTATGGGAATAGTGACCAGAGAAAATAATATAAAAGTGATATACCATAAATTTATAAAAGAAAATAACTAATAAAACTAGGAAAGGAAAGTAGTGAGAAATACAATATTCCTTAATTAGCTTTGAAATAAGTAAACTTATTAGCATTTGCCTTAATGATAATCATCTTGTATCTTTTTTATTTAACACAATATGCTCTACATTCAAGTCTCCTTTTTGAATGTAGGCTCAATGGTTGCAAGAAATTATAAATATGGCAAACAAAATATATAAGATGAAGCTGATATTTCAAGCAATGGGGATAAGATTGTATTTAAAGTCGCAAATTTAATCATTAGAAAAAACTAAAAAATAACTTAAAGCAGGTGGTAGAGTTGAGAAAGAAAATAGTGGTACAGATGGAAGTATATTAACTTCATATTTGCTTAAAATGTGCATAACAATACTATATAGAAATAGTTGAATGTTCCAAATGTTTTAAAGAACTAAAAAGCCAGAAAACTAACTTTCCAAATCCCCTAGGGGATACACACATGCACCACACATGCACATGGGGACACAAACACACACATAAGCAGAGCAAATTTGTATCATACAGAGAACTATTGTTTAAAAAGAAATAAAGTTCAATGAAAATGCATAAAATAAAATATGGTGACATAACAAACCCAAATATATGTTCTAACACTGTATACAAAGGAAATGAGATCACCTGGCTAAAAGTTTAAAGTTCTCAAATCTGACCACAAAGCAATATCTAATTATATGTTACATATAACAGACATATCTTAAGAAAGTAACTTAGAAAATCTGAAAAACTTAAAAGGACTATCGATGGGATACAAAGGAAGTGCAATAAGATAAAACAAATCATATGTTCTTTCCATTAGAAAATGTTGAATTCAGAAATAAAAGTAGTAAATGAAACTAAGGTACTTCATAATGATAAATGTAATAATCAACAATAAAGATATGACATTGATACATAACTACTAACAAAAAACATAGAAAAAGAACCAATAAATAATAAAAATCATAGTAAATATTTTGTAAAATAAATGAAACATATGAGTCACAGGAGGTTTAATTCACATTATAATTTGAAAACAAAAATAAACATCCTTTAATAAATAAACAAAAATAAACAATCACATCATATGACTGTATATGAGGGCTTAAAGTAAACCATAATAAATGCTCCCGTGTGGAAATATGACAAATAATATTTTTGATAACAATTGTTTAAAACTAAAAATTAATATTAAAACTTAAACATAAATGAAGCTTCCAGTGTGAAAACATCATAATCTCTCTTAAATAAACTTTGAGTTAAATTGGAAATCATAAGTGAAATTTCAGGATGCCAAAAATAATGATGAGAAAAATGTCACAGAGCAGAACTTTGACACAACCTTCCAGAAAATAATTATATAGAAAAGAAAAAAGGAGTAGAAGATGAAGGGAAAGGAATACTTCCCAACTCACTTTTATGAGTCCAGTATGACTGCAATACCAAAAATCAAAAGTTAATCTACAGACAAATATCTTTCATGAACTTAACACACAAAAGCTCAACAAAATACTAGCAAACCAAATCAACAACATATAAAAAGAGCTAAACACCATGATTAAGTGTGTTTGTTCCAAGTATGTAAGACTGGTTCAACATTAGAAAATCAAAAAATGTGATCCACTAAAGAAGAAATACACAAGAGATGAAAAATGTGTCATATCAATTGACACGTTTAAGAACATTTGAAAAAAGTCAATACCCATTCATAATAAAAACTGCCGGTTAGTTAGTAACAGAGGAGAACTGCCTCAACTTGCTAATGAACATCTACAAAAACCTTACAGCAAGCCTTATACTTAACATGAAACTCCAAAATCTTTTTTCCTAAGATCAGGAACAAGGCAAGATGTCTGCTCTTATCACTCTCATTTGACATAGGGCTGGAAGTTTTAGTTGCAACAAATAAGGCAAGAAAATATAAATAAACTGCATAAAATTGGAAAGGAAGAAATAAAATAATCCCTACTTCCAGGTGACAGTATTATCTATATAGAAAACACTAAGGACTCTACAAAAAAATTTTGAGAAATAGTAATTGAGCTCACCTAGGTCACAGTATACAAGATCAATATACAAACATAAATCATGTGTCTCTATACCAAGAATTCATAAGTGGAAACCAAAATTAGAGTCATAATTGCATTTATGATCATGCCAAATAAAATGAAGTCACTCATGTATATATCAAGCAAAATAGGTACAAGATCTGTATGCTGGAAATAATAAAATGCTGATAAAAAAAATCAAAGATGACCTAAAAAATGACAGAGAGACAGACTATTTTCACAACTTAGAAGATTTTACTGGGAAAATTCTCCCAAAGTGATCTATAGGTTTAATGCAATTTCTATCAAAGTCTCAGCAAGGTTTTCTCTAGACATAGACCATATTATTATTAAATTTTTATAGAAGGGCACAGGCCCTAGGACAGCTGAATAATCTTGACAAAGAAGAATAAAGTAGGAGGAACCACTCTACCCTATATTAAGGTCATCTCGACAGCATGGTGTGGGTGGAAAAATAGATCAATGGAACAGAATAGAAAAGTTATAAATAGACCTACATAAATATGCTCAAATGATTTTTGACAAAGGTACAAAAGCATTTCAATGCAAGGTGCAATCTTCTTTTTTAAAATGGGGCTAGAACAAATTGAATAACCACAGGTAAAATACCTAACTTTGACCTAAATCTCACATCTTATATAAAAATTAACTCATGATGAATCACAGACTTAAATGTAAAATTTTAAAATAATTAAAACCTAAAAAAAAGAGAGAGAAAGAACATCATCTAATCTACCATGCCTTGTTTTACTCCAAAAAGCTAAAATTACTTTTTCTAGATCACAAACTAGTGATAGGAAGAACTAAGTTCAAGTTTAATATACTTTCTTTTATATCCCATGGCCAAATAGCTAATAAAAATGTGCTAAAGTGTCTTCAAAAAGTTAACGTGGATTCCAAGTTAATAAAAGGTTGATACCCTGACCACTGCAGTTCATCTTCCCTTGCAAGTGGTCCATTTGACACTATGTCTGAGAAATCTCCACTCTGATCTGGAAAAATAAAAACTGCTGGTTTTACAAACCAACAACAAGCATCTGAATAGACATTGCTTAATGGACGAGAACAAATCGCCTCTGTTCTCATTAAAGAACTTTTTGTGATGACTCCAGAGTGTGCTCATCAATGTAATTTACTTTCTGGCTGTCAAGGCCTCCTGACTAATTGTTTCCTTGCCCCTTGATTGTCTTGAAGAAGCACTGTTGTTTGGCTTAAAATATCAGGTATCTCAATTGTACAACAATATAGAATGTATATTTTTCAGAACAGTTTTGTGATCTGGACAGTACATCATTTCCATCAAAAAGATAAAAGCACCGAGATGAGCCAAGTTCAGAAATAAACCCTTTCAACCAATCACGAAAAAAAAAAAAGAAATCCTAAAATTCATATTTCAAATCACCAGATGTTATAGCCTCAGATTCTGTGATTCCTTATGATTCAAGCACCCCATGACCTCCTTTCAGATCATGTTCCTTGTGTATGTTCCTGCCATAGTATTTACCCTGGTGATAAAATTACTGGGTTGGGATTCTAGCTCCACCACTGTGACCTTGGATAAGTTTACTAACCTTGTCTGCACAATGGATTAATCATAGTTTCTACCTCAGGTAGTTACTTTATAACTGATCTAGCACTCACCCAGTCTGTCAGCAATCAACAGGTGCTCAATAATGATATGTCAACCATGTGTCAGGTACTCCGCTCTGCTGGAGTCACATGGAGATAAGTAAAACACATAATGTTGCTCTTGGAATGAAATGGAGGAGGAAAAAAGACAAGGTGGGAGTATAAAGCACATTTTAAAAAAATTAATCAGTATTCTTTATTATGATATTGTGGGGTACAGTTAAGGATTAGGTATACAAATATGCTTCATTCAGGCACCCTTGTTGATAAAAGGTGTCTCCCCGTCCCCAGACAGATATTGACTACTGTTAATCCCATCCCTTCCCCTCCCCAGAGTTTCCCATCACTGTCAGTCATTTTCTTATAGTATTACGTTGGATGTTCAAGGTTCACTGTACGAGTGAGAACAGGTGATACTCAGATCTTTGTTTTTGTGAGAGGTCACTCAGTATTATAGATTCTAGTTCCATCCCAGTTGCTGTGAAATTCATGATTTTGTTCTTTTCTATGGCTGCGTAGTATTCCATCATGTATATGTACCACATTTTTTTAATCCAGTCCTCTTTTGATGGACAGCATGGTTGATTCCAACTTCTTGCTATTGTGAACAATGCTGCGATAAACATACGTGTGCAGGTATCTTTTTTATAGAGTGATTTGAGTTCTTCAGGGTATATTCCCAGTAGAGGGATTGCGGGGTCATATGGGAGGTTGATATTTAGAGCTTTTAGGAATCGCCATACTGTTTTCCACAGAGGTTGCACTAGTTTGCACTCCCACCAACAGTGTAGAAGCGTTCCCTTTTCGCCACACCCTCTCCAGCAACTGTTATTTTTTGAGTTATTGATAATTGCCATTCTGACTGGAGTTAGGTGGTGTAAAGCACATTTCAGTGTAAAGCACATTTTTTGTTTTCGTTTTTTGCACTTTGCAAAACCCAGTTTAGTTCAAATCTCAGTGTAAAGCACATTTTTTGTTTTCGTTTTTTGCACTTTGCAAAACCCAGTTTAGTTCAAATAAATTGTAGAGAAAATGATGAGAGATAATAATATAAAAGCTAGGTTGGAACTAAACCAAATTACCATTATGAGGAATTTTGACTTAATTCTATAGGAAGTAAGCAACAATTTAATATTTTGGGCAATGTAGTTATGAGATTGCAATTTGGCTACATGAATATTCATGTAATCTTAATGTATGTGCATATGAATTAGAAGCAGCAGGGACACTGAAAGAATATTATTTACTTATCTGCTGAAGAGAGCCAGCACAGTGCCTGCTCTCATGTAGCTTCTCTTTCAGTGGAGGAGGCATATAAAATAGAAATACGCAAATAATAATAATACAGTCAGGTTATGTTATGATTAATGAAGAAAAACAAAGCAGGGTAAGAGAATGAAGTATGATGAGGACTGATTTTTATAGATAAGGGTCTTTAGGATGGATACTCTGAAGAAGTGAATTTTAAAAAAGTCTAAATAATGTGAAAGTATTTTCAATAAGAAAAAAATTTGTACTTTTAGAATTAGAACAAGATAGCCAGAGTGGATAAAAAAGAGGTGAGTACAACAAAAACACACAGATGAACTCTGAAAGGAAAAAGAGATTCAAGTCATCTAAGGTCTTTTAGGCAACTGTCAGGGATTTAGGTTTTATTCTACTCTTGATTTCCAAACTGTTAACTCCTTCCCCCAAAACTCCATCTCCAACCCTTCATGCTCTTGAAAAGGGATTTTAGTACATTCAAGCATTCACAAGGGTTATTATCACTAAGCACAGTCAGTTGTTATTATTAGCATTAATTTCCATTTTGTCATCAGTTGTGAGGTAGTTATAGTCTGTCTTCTGCTGCTTCACGTGAAAATTAAGAAAGAATTCTGAACTTGTTTGGGCTCACTATGGTATCAGTGGCCATTGGTAAGAAACCAAGAAGGAATAGGTTCTGAAAAAGAAAGAAAAAGAAAAAAAAGTCAAATCTTTGAGTTCTCCTCACTTCAAAATTCTTCTTCACTGCCAGTCTTGAAAAGTCAGAATCTAATTTTATATAGGAAGCCTTAGAATGCCTTCTGAGGGGAGCCAAATAACCAGAATATAAACGTAATTCACATCAGAAAAGTTACCGCTACTTTAGCCATTTGTTGCTCTGCGCAACTCCAGTACTTTACAAAGCAGTGACCAAATGCACTTCTGATCCCTGAATTGGCTATGGAATCATCTCTCTGCTTACAGATATTTTTGGTGCACCATATCATACCATATCATATCATGTCATATCATATCAAATCAACATATCCTGATGAAAATTTTTCCTTTTCCTAAATATTTAGGAACTGGTTATAATAAGAATATTTTGTAGAAGTAGTTTTGGTGTGAATAGAAGAGGAAGTAGAGGGAATTGTTCTGTCAGAGACAATGTCTCAAGTCTCTGAGGCTGTCACATCCCTCATCTCAATGGCAAGCAGAAAATGCTGACATCAGTCAAGTTGACTGGATGACTGACTTTCACATATGAACCCGACCCTACAGGTTCACCACCTCCTCCACTATCAGCATTATCAATCCACTTGAACAAGACAAACACATAGAAAGACAACAACATGAAATAACACAAGCCACGTGTAAATGTAGTGGAACAGACCATAGCCTGATAGAGATCATGATAGCAGGAAGAATGACCAGTGCACACAGAGAAGACTTCATAAAGCAGTGGAATCTTAGGATTTGCAGAATAGAAGAATGAAAATAAGTGTGATAGGTTAGAGTGGGCTGAGTTCTCACAGGAGTTATATACCAACTGGTTTTAGGAAGCAAAATTTACTATTGTAAATAAGCATAAATGTAAGGGAGTAATAAAGGAAAATTGGATAAAAGGAAATCAACAAGGATTGCCTCAAAAAGAAAAGGGTGAGAACTTGGATGATACTTAGATGGAAAGGTAAAGGTTAATACAAAGCAAGAAGGTTATTTTTTTCTATTGTAATTTGGAGTTACTTTTGTTAAAATATCACATGCATAGACTATTAACGTTGGAATGGACTCTAGAATTTGTCTCATCCAGTTGATTCATTTTACAAATAGAGAAATTGGAATTCATATTAACAAGGTATTTTAACTAAAATCATACTGTGCTTTTACTTTTATTTTCTATTTAAAAATTCCTGGTGGAACTAGATGATTTTCTGGAAAAATATAACTTAAAAATGGACCGGAGTTCAAAAAAGAAAATATGAATAGACAATAAACTAAAAATAAATTTAAAAATAATGTCCAACAATTTCTTTTATAAGAGGTACCAATTCCAGATGGCTTTATGAGTTAATTATTTCAAACTTTTAAAAAACACATCATTCCTCTATTATATGAAACATTTTAGAACATAGACAAAGACAGAAGTTCCAAATTATTTAATGAAGTTAGCAAACTCAGTGCCAAAATTTGACAAATATTGAACTTTAGAAAATGTATAGTCCAATCTCACTCATGTATAGAAATCCCATTGTCCTATTATCAAGAAGTTTATTGTAAAAATACATTGAAACTATTCACGTAAAAATGGTTCAAAATCTATTAATTTAATTGAAAATATTATTATTATTTTTTTTTTGAGTTGGAGTGTCACTCTGTCGCCCAGACTGGAGTGCAGTGGCCGCTCCCGGCCACCACAGCCTTGATCTGCTGGGCTCTGGCGATCCTTCCGCCTCAGCCTTCCAAGTAGCTGGAACTACAGGTGCGTGCTACCATGCCCGGCTAATTTTTTGATTTATTGTAGAGATGAGGTCTCGCTTGCCCAGGCAGGTCTCGAACCCACGGGCTCAGGCAATCCACTCACCTCAGCCTCCCAAAGCACGGGATTATAGGCTGAGCCACCGAGCTTGGCTTAATTATTTATTTTTAATGTTTTTTTTGAGTCAGTGTCTCACTCTGTCACCCAGGCTGGAGTGCAATGGCACAATCATGGCTCACTGCAGCCTCAACCTCCTAGACTCAGGCAATCCTTCCCTCTCAGCCTTCCAAATAGCTGGAATTACAGGTGTGCACTACCACGCCTGGCTAGCTTTCATTTTTAAAAACATCTTGTAGAGATGGGCTCTTACTATGTTGCCCAGGCTGGTCTTGAATTCCTAGGTTCAAAAATGCTCCCACCTCAGCCTTTTAAAGTGCTGGGATAACAGGCGTGAACCACCACACCTGCGAGGTGATTTTTAAATTGGATTGCATAAGCAGGTGATTAGTTCCCTTTCCAGAAAGAATGACTTGTTCAATTGGCCTCGATTGCTTGGTCAGATCTTGCAAGAAGAATAATTACTATTTACTGAGCTATTCGTATGTGCTAGTTTTTTTTCTTTAATTTACTCAATCTTTTAAATCTCTACAGAAATTATGAGCTGTCCCCATTTTATAGAAGGTAAAGTGGACCTTGGTTGTTTTGCCACCAGACAATGCAAATCCTCGTCTTCCTCTGGAGAGCACCCCACCTCCACTCTCAGTCTGGATTCTGGGAGGTGTCAACTCCACCCCCACCCAGAGGTGGCCGTGGCACACATGGCTCACAACTGATAAGTCCAAGCACTGAATGCAGAGCCAGGAGCCCAGTCATGAGCCATGTGGTACAGCTCACCTGGTACAGCTGCATTACTCCTAAGACGAAGGACTTGAAATCCTTAGTCATTACATTATTATTATTATTATTATTTTTCTGTCTGGCTAAATAAAGACCACATCTCCTTACCTCGGCATTCAAGACCGTCCAAAATCTGAGTCTCTATATGTATCCTCAGACTTTGCTAGGACCAAGATGCCCTGAAGTTTCCTGCCTTTAAGCTTTTCTTTTGTTTCAATAATCAAGGGAGCTTTCAACATCCCCCTTCCTTCCTATCTCCACCCATTAAGGCACAACCAGTCCCATGTGTAGGCTACCTCCTCCAGGAAGCCTTCTGAGAGGATCCCAGTTCTGCCTCTGTGGGGTTGGTGGGGTTCTATTCCCAAGACTCAGTTTCCAGGGACAGATGATGAACTTCTGTGTCCTCTGGTCATACCTGTGTTCACCATTCTGCTTCCCCCCACTTCTAGAGTGTGTGTGAAGAAGGGGAGCAGGGACTGCAGGAGAACAGGGACAGTTACTATTCATCTTCGTGCCTCTCTTAGGCCTTTGCATATAGATTTGGGTGAATAAATTTAAATGGATACTGGTTGAGTGAATATCTATTTAGCATCACAGAGGAGTTGGAAGGATGATAGAAAGAAGCCCTTCAATTATTTACAAAGTAATTGGAAGAAGACCCCTGAAGACCTGCATATCCACTGAATTTATTGAGTGCCAAGTGAGGTGATATGTCTAGAAGAAAAACCCAGCCAGAAGTAGCTGAAGCAATAAGAAAAATACTTTGTTGTTGTTGTTGTTGTTTTTTAGCTGGAATCTCACTGTTGCCCAGGCCTGAGTGCAGTGGCACCATCACAGCTCACCATAGCCTCGACTTTCTGGGCTCAGGTGATCGTTCTGCCTCAACCTCCTGAATAGCTGGGACTATAGGTGTGCACCACTGCACCCAGCTAATCTTTGTATTTTTTTGTAGAGATGAAGTCTTGCTATGTTGTCCAGGCTGGTATTGAACACCTGGGCTCAAGCAATCCTCTTGCTTTGGCCTCCCAAAATGCTGGGATTACAGGTATGAGCCACCGTGCCCAGCCAAGAAAAATTATCTTATTGTCCTACATAGCTCAGACTTGCAGTCGGATGGCTGCTTAGTCTCACTGGTGGGGCTCACCTATGCCTATGGCTGGCTCACCTTTTCTTGGGACCCCTCTCCCAATGCCAAGACAGCTGTTCCTGGTCTTGGCATCAGGTGCAGACAACACTGTTCAGGTTAGAAAAGGAAGTATCTTTCCCTGTGTTCCCTTTCAAAAATGAGAGGAAATAGTCTCTGGGAAGCCCCAAGTAAATCTCTATATCTCATTGGTCAGAAATGATCACCTGCTCAAGGCCTCTTTTTTTTAAAGGGCTCTTTAAAAAAAATGTCAGTCCTATTTAAACGTAGAGACGGCTGGGTTTGGTAGCTCAGCCTGTAATCCCACCAGTTGGAGCCCAGACCCGGCAACTTGGTGAGACCTCATCTCCACAATAAATCAAAAAATTAGCCAGGCATGGTAGTGCACACCTGTAGTTCCAGCTACTCGGAAGGCTGAGGTGAAAGGATCGCTGAAGCCCAGCAGGTTGACCCTGGGGTGGCTGTGAGTGTGCCACTGCACTCCAACCTGGGTGATGGAGTGAGATTCCAACTCAAAAAACAAACAGATAAACAAATAAATAATAAAAGTAGAGAGGACAGTATAATCAATATGCATGATATTTCCCAAATTCAACAATTTGCCAGGTTCTACCACACTGGCATTGACTGTCTCTTTTCTTTATCCTTTTTACTCTGGAGTATTTCCTTTTTTTTTTTTTTTTTTTTTGAGCTGGAGTCTCACTCTGTCGCCCAGACTGCTGGAGTGCAGTGGCTGCTCCCGGCCACCGCAGCCTCGACCTGCTGGGCTCCGGCGATCCTTCCGCCTCAGCCTTCCAAGTAGCTGGAACTACAGGCGCGCGCTACCTCGCCCGGCTAATTTTTGATTTATTGTAGAGATGAGGTCTCGCTTGCCCAGGCAGGTCTCGAACCCGCGGGCTCAGGCAATCCACTCACCTCAGCCTCCCAAAGGCGCAGGATTACAGGCTGAGCCATCGAGCCCAGCTTAAATATGCTGTTTTTAAAAAAATCTATTTTCTGCATACCTAAGAAAGAAAAAAATGCTTCTAGTTCAATAAGGATACAATGCTCTTTTATCACTTAGAATTTTTATTTTATATTTGTTGAAATACTTTTTTAGACTTGTAAGGGCATAGGTTGTTATTTCTTTTTAATTCGTATATGAAGTGGCTGTTTTGTGCCTTTTTGTGTGTACAATAACTTTTTTTTAAAATTTAATGCTGAATCATAGTGTAATTTTTTCGAAGACATTTTAAGTGGCAATTAAACTCAACGTGTGTTGTACCAACAGTGCACATAATTCAACTGAGTGATGAGTATATGATCGGCATTGATCAAGTTTGTGTAGGCATAGGAAATGACAAGTATGTAACAACCACCACCTACAATGATTGTGAGACTGTTAGACACATGTGACCTCAGAGATGAAGAAATATGAAGAAAATGGTCATCATAAAAATCAATGAGATTTCCATTCTGTTTTCTGAGTACCCTTTTCAAATAGAAAAGGGTCCCCTATGGCAAAAAGACAATGCATAACTTCTAGTCCATTTACTTCAGCAGCATGAACTGCCTATTCTTGGTCACAACACTAATGGGACCAGAGAGTTCAAGTTGGCTTAGTTAAGGCACAGCTGAAACACACTGCCACCCTGGCGACAATGGGAATAACAATGACACAAAGCAAAAAGCAGGCCTATGAACTCACAAATGATGTTGTGAGGATAGCAACATACTTTGTTCGTGCATACGTAACTGTTCTGAAAGACACATCTGACCACCACATTCAGTGACTGATGTGGCTGTTCTCAAAATTATTCTTAGCATAAGTTCTTTCTGCCCAAAGAGTATCTTGAAGGATTATAACAGTGAGTACTTTTCAAGTACTTTATGTATATTAAATTGTTTAAACCTTAAAACAAGCTCATGAAATCGACACGATTATTACCCTCATTTTTCAGATAAGGAAGTGGATGAAAATATAGTTGAAGCAAATTGTCCACGGTCATATAATTATAAGGGGCAGAACCAAGATTTGCCTGGAGGCATTCTGTCTATAGAGTCTGTGCTCATAACCTTGAAGGTATTGCTGGATATTGCTTCAAATCTCTCTTACTACTCCCACTAGTACTACCAGACTTTGGAAGGCGGAAACCATCTAACACCAATTCTTCATGTAGATAACTTCTTGCTTCTTCCTTTCAGGGAAGCAAGAAGGGCTCCTTCTGACCTAGGCCTGTCTACTCTTCTATTTTGGGGGGAGTCAGGCTAGATGATAATCTAAAAAGAAATAGAGGAATTGCTTTTCAAATAAAAACAATTTCAACAGCTTGGCCACAAGTCAGGAAAAGAAGACATTATGAGATAAAAATACTAGGACAGTATAGGCTGAGAGAAAAGCTATTGCAAGATAGACCACTGAGAAACTTCCACACTTCACTTGTGCCAGGCTCCCAAGGGGTTAATTGGTTATCACCAATCAGAAACCAGATGTTGGGTAGACGTCTGGACACTTAAGCAGTTGTGGCATGATATTGAGTTGTTGCTTTGAACAAATTTAATATAATAGGATTTAAGTTTTCCCCTTTTCTTTGGATTTTTCAGTTAATATTGGAATTAAATTAAAGCATTAAGTCAACCAGCTTAGTGCAAAGCAAATTATGTCAGGTTCAGCATTGAAAGCTTCGTTATGGAATATCTATTGACTCAAGCTTATTAACTTGTAAATCCTCTAGTTTTAGATTATGATCTATTGATTATCTGCTTTTATTTGCGCTTTAAATGAATAAACAAAAAGAAATGATCACGGTTTAGTCATTACACCTTAAGAGAAAATGTACTTAAGCTTAGCATACTTAATTAAAAATAAAAACAACTTCTATTTGTTCTGAGAGCTGGAAATTGTGGCTCTTGTTTTCATTTAGGTATATCAAAGATTTTAATTTTATACAATCATTTTTATTAGAAATTTGGAAAAATTTTCTCACTTAAGGTAGAATGTGTATTAAGAATTTGGCATTTTGAATGCATTATTAATTGTTCTTCAATCTATTACTTTCTTGAACTGTCTTAGCAAAGAGGCAAAAATGATCTTTTGTCTCATATATAGGAGGAAAGAAAACGCTTTGAGGAGTCCTGTGACAAACGTTCAGGAAATGAAGTAAACTCTGAGAGTCCAGGCGCTTTAGTCAAAACAGCAGCCGACTTAGAGTCAGAAAACTTGATTTCAAGTTCTGATTGCCATTTACATGAGGGGGAATTTTAGGAAAATTACCTACGTTTTTCTGAGTCTAAATTTCTAGCAAGTAATGTCTTTCTCATGGGCTTTTAGAGGATTAAACCAGAGGACCTTTGTGAAAATGCCTGGCACATAATTGGCACTCAACAAGAGTTCTCTGAATCTGATCCTTGCTAAAAAGCAGCAGCTAAAGAATAAGGGCATCTGCTGATCCCAAAGGGCAATTCTTTAAGTTTGATTTTGTACTTTCCTTAAAGCTCTCAGTAGTGAAATATTCTGATATTGGTTTATGATCTGAGGGCTAAACCCACAGTCAAATATTTTATTTAGCATCTACTCTTTCTAGCATGGTACTAGGCACCAAAGGGAATGGGGAAAAAAGTAGCAAGTATAACAATCCTGAATTTCAGGAATTGCAGTCAGTTAGTATTGTAAAATTCACATGCGTGAAGTCACTTGAGAAGCACATGAAGGAAAACACCGAAGGTGTATACAAAAGAAATCACCATGGGTTTAGGTAGTCAGAAAATACTCCACAGTTAACATATCCCTTGGCCAGCATTATTGATGAATCTTTCAGTGTGTACTATGCTTAAGGTACTATTGATAGTATTAGCTCATGATTAATCAAATATTTTCTTCATGATTTTTATCTATATCAACTCCTTTTTAAATGCTTGCTTTTATGGTGTATAGTCAACAAGTACATATTTTATAATTTACATATAAGTAGATATACATATAATGGGGATGTGTGCACCCCAAATTATTACTTATAAGATTGCATACTCTAAAAAGTTTGAAGGCCACTGGTGTATAATAACATTTTTCCTTCAGTAAAGCTGATATTAAGAAGCAAAACAGAGCAAAATTTTTTTCTCTTTGAAAATAAAATTGAATTTGATCAAAATTTCATGATAAGTAAAGTCCTAAAATAAGAACAAGTAACTCACTTAGGTTGTTGCCTTGTAATGGACAAAGTCTAGTAATACTTTTTGAAAGATAAATGCTTGAAGATAATTTGTAAAAAGAATTTCATTCCCTTGACTAATTTCCCAGTGGGGAGTGCTGACTATTACTGGTAAAAATGATACCAGTGGTTGTTTCCCAGATGGAACTTTGAAGAATGTAGTTGGAGACAAAAGCCTTATAAAATGTGCATGTCACAAGATCCTACTAAGCTTCTATTATGCACTTGGGCTATTTTAACAAGTTACACTGTTACATTTATTTTATTAGTTCTTTTTACTATCTCTCCGGTTGAATGATTTGAATTAAATTCTCTGTTAAGCTTAAAGACTAGAATGAAGAAGACCAATGCAAATATAAGTGATTTCGGCAAGGTATAAAATATTTACACTGCCTCTCACTCCTGTGTTACTTACAAGATTGCAAGTAATCAGTTACACAGCCAAAGGTGCTGTGCTGGGAGTGAGAGAGCTCTGGGTACAGAGGGAACTCCCCATCCCAGGGAAGTGATGTTTGGTTATCATGGTGACTGTCATCTTAACAATTGTGCAAGTGCATCATTCACTGTGGGTGACTAGAGACAGATGAAGAGGAGCTGAAAAATGGGAAAATTTTCCTTGTCTCATGTCTCTCTGATAACGAGGCAGACTACAGAGCATGAAAGATGAGGGCTGCCCAATTCAAACCAAAGCACGTAGCCACCATCTGGGCATTTTAAAAGTAGGACACATGAAATGCTCAGATGTATCCCCCAACAGGGTGCAATAATACAGCAGTAAAAAGAAAACTACAGTGAACTATGGCTACCTTTACACTTGCAATCGTTCTGACACAAGAAGGGGGCAAGGATTTTCCAAAAACCTTTGCTAAGGTGCATCTTAAACGCTCTCACACATTCAGCGCAGACGATTGATGTCCTAGCAGTCATATGTGGTATGTAGACATCCCCAGTAGAGGGCGCTCTTCTCATGAGAAGAAAGGGATCCGATTGCTCAGGATGGAGCGCGCAGCTTGAGGGCTTAAACATGCAAATACTCCTAGGACTACAAACACTAAAATAGTTATTTCCTTTCAGAAACATTCACCGTTGAAACAAATACTGACTTTTAAAGTGATATATTTAACATTCAAGGGTGTACTCAATTGAGCCATTTCTTTCAGGTGCTGCCAGATGTAGACCCTAATTTTCTGAACTCGAGTTACTGAGTTATTCAAAAGTTAGGTAACAGAGATCATTAACACTGTCTTTCTAGATATTTCAAGGGGAAAGTTTAGTATGTCTTATTCTGTAAACCTCTACAGCTTCTAGATTCTCAAGGCACACACTGCATGGTAAGTCACTGCTGCATCAGTTTAAAAACCCGTAAGTCCTCATTTTTTCTTTCAGCTGCTTCTTCTGATGTACATTTTGCAATAAGAAAGAGAGAAAAAAGTCTTATGTATAGGAATCAACGGCACACATATAGAAGCATACAATCTTTGAATGGCCGCAAAATGAAATGTGTGAATTAAAAATGTTTAATTCATATATTTCAATAGAATTTTAATTATATAGATAAAGAGTATTTTATAATCCCTTCTTAAGTACTTTCACATGTGCAAAAGTGAGTATTTACAAGATCAAGTAAATGTATAAGTTTCTCATTTCCTGGGTTGCAGCTCAGAAATGAATAGAGAGGCTCCCCAATGGTAAATAAGAAGGAGAAGTGTATTGCTTGTACAACACTGCCCTAATGATACTAATAATTGCTGGGAGTAATTTAAAACTGTCTTTTTGCCTTAGGAAGAAAAGGAGCTCTAAGGAAATACAAATGAGGGAGTTGCAGAGAATTTATTTTAGGAAGAAAATTTATTCTAAGGAAATCTTTCCATTTAAATGTCCTTGCATCACTTGAAATTCCAGATATACTTAAGGGGAAAATTCCGCCTGATATTTTCTGGAATTCCCCAAAGATTTTTTTGCTTTTGGGAGGGAAGTCTCTCCTCATGCATCATTTTTATTTATTTTATTTAACTCCTTGCTAAGAATTCTTATTAACCAATCTAGTCATTCCATTTATCCTGCCTATTTTGTAATGAATAAATAGCACACACTGTTAATTGGCCACCTGGGGTTCAAAGAGGGGAAATATGGAGTTGATGTCTGAACACTGTAATGTGCTGACAACATATTGACCACACTCTATTTCACAAGATTTAAAATCAAGCTTCCTCACCCTATTCACACCTCCCTCCCCTCGCTCCATTCTTGACCGTCTGTGAGACTAATATAATTCTTTTAAAGTGATTTATTTCTAACAGATGTGATCATTCAGCCACAGGGACCTGGATGCACAATGTCCCCTAACAACTTTAATTTCTGGATATAATAAGCATATATTCCACTAATACGTAATTATCTCTCTGTTAAGGAAAAGATGCCAAGGCTTGTGGTATGATGACCAAATCCTCCTGGGCCTAGAAAGGACAAGGAGATGGACTATACCGAAGCCCTGAAGATATTCAACCTAAATGTGCTAATTATCATATTTCTCAAATGCTGGAGGCCATGAAGGAAGAAAATTAGTCACGGCTCAATGTACCGAGCAATACTGAGAAAGTTACACTTTAGTATCCATGTAGTTTTTTTGTAAATCAGATATAAAACAAGATTAGGCGAGGAAGATGACAGCATAAGTCCTGGTATGGAGCAAAGTCTACCGGACAGTATCAGAAGAAGGATTTGTTCTTCTTTCCCCCTAGTTCTTTCGGTGGCTCTTTTAGCATCTTGAGGGAAGATGTGTCTTCATTACCTGAAGGTCTCTGTTTTGGAAGGCTTTTGCGTTGGCCCTGGACAGTGTCACAAAGTCAACAGTGACATTACATATAGGTATACTGTACCTCACCTGTGTGAGGTTTGGACTGTGGTTCAGCACTTAGTCCATGGCTAGGCAAAGCATCACAAGAACACTGTGAACTCTGCGAAACCTTTCAGATGAGCTTAGGATTTCAAGTTGAGTTTCAGAGGAGAGGCCTCCTCTGATTTTCCCAGTCTGACTCTTGGTGGGTCTTGTCTTTTCTTTCCCCATTGCTACATGTGGACTGTTGGGTCAGCTGCCACAGGACCATTCTGCTACTACCATAGTTTGTGAAGAAATATATGCTTTTTGGGAAATGACCCTTAGAGAATGCAGGGGAAATAAGAAAAGGAGAAAATTTTTTAAAAAAATCATTTTTCTTTTTAAAAATGCTGGGCTAGTAGCTTCGGACAGGACTCTATCAACACAAAATGACACACATCTTCATGCACTGATTTCCTCTCTGAAAACCCGTTTTGAATGATACCACTATTCACTGAGTCCTGGCTCTGTTCCTGCTACTCAAGAGGTACTGACCCTCTGAGGGAAGAATCATTAGGCATAACCTCCTGAAGGGACACCATGCGAAAGAGCCAGGCCAGTCTCAAATCCGTGTTTCCTCACCCCAGGCCCACGCTGCTGACCACCTGAGTCAGGTGTTTTAATATCAGCCCAATGAGTGGAGACAGGTTGGAAAAATGTCCCCCTCTCGATCTCCTGAAGCAGACACTTGCCATCAGATGTTTTTAAAACCAGGCCCTTCTTTCTTTGCCGGAACAAGGTAATGTCTGCTCTACTTCTCTTCTTTTGAATTTCACCCATTGTGTAAAGCACAGATCTCTCCCAAAAGCCTTCTCTGAACTTTTCCGGTCCAAGTGATTTTTTTAATACTTTGAATCTTCTATCACTTGTTTTCTATATTTGTACTAGGAAATGAGTCACACCAAGCTATGTGGCATCTCTTTGTCCTATTGAACTCTAATTTGTGGCTCTATTTGATATTTAGCTTTTCATAAACAACATTTTAATTTTCTAGGCTGACAACACAAGAGGCAGCAGCAAGAGATAGCCGGAACAACAGACTTTAGAAGTAGAGAGTCCTGCAATGGAATCTCAACCCTTCAGCTAGCTGTGTGACCTTGGATATGTTACTTGACCTCTTTGAATTTCTATTTCCTCATTAATAAACTGTAGATAAAGTAAATTAAGATGAAATGAGATGGTATATGTAAAATGCCCACAACATGTTTTACGTAGAACTTCTCAGCTTATAAATTGAAACTGGAACATAATGATTCTTCCTCAGTTTGATTTAGCTGAGAACACACTGATCTCCTTTTAGGCTAAATATAAAGCATTACCAAGCATTTGAAAAAAAAATTAGAATATGATTATAGGTTAGGTAGAAACCAGAAATAAAAGTTAAGTATTAAAGAAAAACATAAAGCAGGGAAGAGGAATAGAAAGTGTGGGTGCAGGAGAGGGGAGTGAAATTTTAGCTAGGTAGGCCAGGAAGGACTTAGTGAAGGTGATGTTTTAGTCAACACCGGAAGGAAGTGTGGGAGCCAGTCATGGGGACTTGGGGGAAGAGCTTTCCAGGTAGAAAATGTTCTAGTCAACAGATTGCTACCACTACCCTATGTGCCATGAGGAAATAATAATTTAACTTGTCCTCATTAATATTGATATATGCATGCATACAAATAGGATACTTTTTTGGTTTCTTAGATTCGACCCACACTCCCTTTTTTTAAGTTTAAAGGGAAAATTATATCTTGGGTTTTCTCCCCTTTGGGGAAATGGAAAAGAAAAAGGGCTTAAAGAAAAGATGAATCTCCATTAGGAATTAAAAGTAGTTTTCCTTTAAATCATATATACATGATTATAAACTTTTCTCCCAATGTTAACAAACTGTTTTTACAACTTTTTAGAAGGCCAGAAAGTTGGAGTGCTTGCATAATCTTAGAGAACAAAACATTGATATTCTTATGAGCTATATGGAATTTTTTTGAAGTGCCAGAGTGTTTTTGGTATAATAGGTATAAATATAATTGGAGGGTTCAAATCTTTCTCAAATATTAATGGTCTTTACTGTAATTCTCAAAGATTTATGATTATTTTGTGGTAAGCTTCCTCTTAGTGATATTGTGCCCCAAATTTGTATCTTAATACTTTTTAAGTTTGGGCTCAAGGGGTATATTAATTTTGAAATTTTTAATTGAAATAAAATGAAGAGTGCTAAGACTATGGATAAGATAGTGGTAAATCATGTTGATGTGTCTAGTTGAGGCATTTCACTGTGGAAAGATTAATACTTTCAGTCTTTAACTTAAAAGGTTAATGCTAGATAAGCTTTAAATCATAGATGTTGAGCAATCTTTGAAATATTTTAGTGGCACTAGTTCTAGGATGATAGGTATAAAGCTGTGGTTAGATCCACAAATTTCTGAGCATTGGCCATAATAGAGGCCTGGTCAGGTTGATGTTAGTGTTGCTTGGTTTAAACGTCCAGAGATAGCATCAGTTTTTAAGCCTAGAGAGGGCACGGCTCACGAATGAAGGACGTCTTCTGATGAAATTAGCATTTGGACTGGAATCTCTATGGGTAGAACTACATGGTTATCAACTTCTAATAATCAGAGTTCCCCTGGTTTAAGGTCTGTTGTGGGAACTATGTAGGAATCAAAATTTAGGTCTTTGTAGTCAGTATATTCATAGCTTCAGTATCATTGGTGGCCTATAGTTTTGACAGTCAAGGAGGAGCTATTGATTTCGTCTATTATGTAGAGGATGCGTAGGGAAGGAAGGGCAATTGGGATAAGAATAATAGCTGGTAAGATGGTTCACACTGCTTCTACTTCTTGTGCATCTATTGTACTTGTGTGGGTTAATTTGGTCAGTATAAGGGTGATGATATAGAGTACTAGTGAACTAATTAGGAATACAATTATTAGGGTATGATCATGAAAGTGAAGTAGTTCTTCTATAATAGAAGAGGTGGGATCTTGGAAATCTAATTGGAAAGGATATGCCATGAAAATACACAGGAGTTTAACCTGTAAATTAACTTTGACAAAGTTATGTAATGGTTTTACTCGTATTTTGTTTATAAAGAAAGTCATAATGGTTATGGAGTTGGCTTGAAACCAATTTTAGGAGGTTCAATTCCTTCCTTTCTTGCTAATTATGCTTTTACATAGGTAGGTTCTTCAAATGTATGATAAGGTAGGGGGCAGCCGTGAAGTCATTCAAGGTTTGTAGCTGGTAATTCAACTGCTAAGACCTCTCATTTTGAGGCAAAAGCTTCTCAGACTATAAAGACTATTAGCATGACTGCAGTAAGCACTTTGGGAGGCTGAGGCGAGTGGATTGCCTGAGCCCACAGGTTCAAGACCAGACTGGGCAACTTGGCAAGACCTCGTCTCTACAATAAAATACAAAATAGTCAGGCATGGTAGTGGGCATCTGTAGTTCTGGCTACTTGGAAGGCTGAGGCGGAAGGATCGCCGGAGCCCAGCAGGTCAATGCTGGGATGGCCATGAGCGTGCATGCCACTGCACTCCAGCCTGGGCAAAGGAGTGAGACTCCAACTCAAAAAAAAAAAAAAGTGATATCCAGAACTGTCAGGGGGAGGAAGAGGAGGGGAATGGGATTGGCAGTAGTGGGAAACTGCCAGGGGAAGGGGGGCACACCTCATCAACAAGGGTACCTGCCTAAAGAAACATTTGTATACCTAACCCTGAACTGTACCTCACATATTTAAAATTAAAAATTTAAAAAAACACCAGGGCTCCATAAAAACAAATGAGCAGAGAATAAACACAAGAAGAGATACTAATGAATAGTAAAACCAGAAGCCAAATATATGCAAAAAAAAAAAGTGATATCCTTTTTACCACACAGTAGCTAAAAAGGATACAAGAGAGTATTAATTGAGTGACTGCCACTTTTTTGCCTCTTAAGATTCCTTTTATTATTCCCCCTCCATGGATCTATAGTTTGAAAAATGTTATCTACCAAAAATTGTGTTTATTAATTTAAATAAAGACATACAACTACTAATTGTGGTTTCAAATAAACATGAATTAATCACAGTAAGGTGATACAATTCCATGCAAAACAAAATAGTCTATGTAACTTTATGACAAGCAAATGTATGTTATGTTTTCGGCTTCTTAAAAATTTTAAGAATTACATACAGGGTACAGCATTGAATGTTATAGAGCTTAATGGTGATAAGGATACTGACATTTGAAAAGCAAGTCACTGCCAAATGACATGTTTGTCACGATAAGTGCTAGGCACAGAAACTCTCTACAAACACTGCTGTGTCCTCTCAGCCCCGAGGTGACACCATCTTCCCTTCACATACGAGAACAGAAGCTCAAGAAGAACTAATCTGCCCAAGTCAAGAGAGAGTTTACCAGCAAGTGTGCAGAATCCTAACCTCCCTCTTTGTCCAACTGGGCTCTAGCCAGCAGGGTTCAGTCAGTTCTTTCAGGCCTAGAGCTCTGAGCCTCAACACTGCCCTATCCTATCTATTCCATAAAGATCTACTGAAAACGAACATTGCCCTCTGACGTGTCCTCACTGTCGGACATGTTCGTGCGCTGACCAGCTGTCTCCCGCGAAGTCCTGCTGCTGTGCCCAGATTCCTGCAGGCCAACAGGCTCTACCCTCTCTGGGTGATGCCCGGCAAGCACCCCTGCCAACCCCTTGAAGGCTTAGGGCCTGTCCAGACATCCACTGCATAACTGATCCCAGGCCGTGCCTTCCTAACTTGCTCTCTCTACCACAGGTCCTAGTGTCCCTGGTTTCACCCTTCACTGGCCACAGATTCTAAGAGGAATGCCAGATAAAGTAAATTCTACCTCAGATTTCAGGCAAGCATATTTCTTTAGACATGCAGAGAAAGAAAAGCTATGAGCCAGTGATCAGTAATTTTAAAAGGGAATATGATTTGAGAGTATAGATTAAAAATAAAAAGTCATTTATACAATCATAAATATGGAAGTGTCTAAAGAAATAAATATGGCCATACCAGGAATTTTTTCAAGAAGACAGATTCGTGTCCAAAAAAGAAACATACAAAGAGAAAAGAAGGACAGAATCAAAGATGAAGAAGAGAAAAACCTCCAATTATACTGTCAAGGAAAAACAAAGCCCTAGCTGAGGAGACCGTTGAGGTATTTTCTGGAACAAAAAAATGGACGAGGAAAGCCCCCTAACTCAACCCTTGCCGTAATTGTTTGAATGTGTCCTCTTCAAAATTCAGGTGTTGAAATTTAATGGTCACTCTGATAGCATTAAGAGATGAGCAAGTCCTCTAAGGGCCCTGTTCTCGTGGCTGGGATTAAGAACTCACAGAAGAGGCTTCGGGGTCAGGCTCTCTTGCCCTCCGTCTTCCCTCATGTGGGGACCCAGTGTTCCTCCCCTCTGGGGGATGCCGCACCAAGGTGCATCTTGGAAGCAGGGAGCAGCCCTCACCAGACAAGCAAACCTGCTGCTGCCTTGACCTTAAGATTTCCCAGCTTCCGAACGGTGAGGAAATAAATTTATGTTCTTTTACATTACCCAGTCTAAGGTATTTTGCTTTAATGTCCTTCAATAAGGAAATAAAATGAGTAGAATAAACATCACTAAAAGGTCACAAAAGTTCATGTTTTGAGGAAAACGAGTTTAAAAACATACACTCAAAATCCAGGCCTGCACAATTTACCTTTCAGAGTTCTAAAAGACATGAAGACATAAACATGAAAGTACTAGTTGTTTTTGTAAAACCACATAGGAAATCAGAGGACCAAAGGACAGCAAAATATGGAGAGTAATAGTTCATATGAAACTTTTAAAAAGGAAAATGCTCATTAAGAGTTGACAAGGGGTCACAAGAAACAGTATTTCCAAAGTAATCTCACGTCCATTTTGATATGGTGACTCAAGAGGAAAATACCAGCAGCAGTCCCATCTTGATACTAAACAATCTGCAAATGAAGTCTCTCAAGTTAGAGAAAAGCAGACCTGATGGCTGCTTTCTGGGATACGAAGGACTGCCACGTGAAAGGAGAGGCCAACTTATGCCACATGGTTCTAAAGGGCACAACTAGGACTAACAAGTAGAGGAGCCAGAGAGGCACATTTCCATCCACGCACATTAGAAAACTGGATGCTAAAACCACGGAACAGAGTAGAAAGCTCACGTAACTGAAAGTGCTCAACAGAGACTGCTGATGATCCACTTAGATTGCTGGGAAAACTTCATTTGGTCAAGTACGTAGGGTACTTGATACTGTCTAGAACACAGTAACAGCTCAAAAACATCCTCAACTGCTGTTACTATTATAACTGTAATTAAAAGTTTAGTTAAAACTTACCTGTAAAATCATCTGGGTCTGCGGATTCCTCCCAGGAAGCTTTTATTTCTATGGTTATTAGGCTAGTCATAATTTTAAGTTATCTTGTGTCAATTTTACAATGTGTTCTCTTCCATGTCACTCAGGGTTTTAAAAAAACGTTGTTTCCCTACAAATCTGTATGCTATATTCTCTTATAATAAAAAAGTACGGGCCAGGCTCAATGGCTCAGCCTGTAATCCCAGCACTTTGGGAGGCCAAGGCAGGAGGACTGACTGAGTCCCAGGTTCGAGACAAGCCTGGGCAACTTGGCAAGACCTCATTTCTACAATAAATCAAAAACTAGCCGGGCGTGGTAGCAGGCGCCTATAGTTCTGGATCTTTGAAGGCTGAGGCTGAAGGATCGCCAGAGGACAGTAGGTTGATGTTGGGGTGGCCGTGAGTATGCTACTGCACTCCAGCCAGGGTAACAGAGTGAGACTCCAACACAAAAATAAAAAGAGTTCAAATAGTGGTTAATTTATTTCTTATTCTTTATATTCCACATTATTTATCTTTTCTCTCTACCCCTCTTTTTCACTTCCTACCAAATATTTTCTTCTGTTCTCTTAATCGTTTCAAAACAAGTGTGGCTTCGTAGATCAAGTATTAGTTTTCTGTTTAGGTTATGCACTTCTGCTTTCAAGCTTATTAATTACTTCTTTTGTGTTTACTCTTTCTTCTATCTCCTTGAGGTAAACGATTAGTTAACTTATTTCAGTACTTCTTGTTTTCTAATGAAAGTATTCAAGATAATGACTTGAATGAACATCATTTTGGCTACCTTTCATAATTAACACATAATAAATGTTAATTTCCAACTTTTTTCCCATTTTGGTTTCTACTTTAATAACTCGAAATTTATTTATTTATTTTTTTTTGAGTTGGAGTCTCATTCTGTCTCCCAGGCTAGAGTGCAGTGGCAAACTCACCGCCACCCCAGCATCGACCTGCTGGGCTCTAGCGATTCTTCCTGCCTCAGCCTTCCAAGTAGCTGGGCACTATAGGTGCACGCTACCATGCCCGGCTAATTTTTTATTTTATTGTAGAGACAAGGTCTCGACAAGTTTCCCTGTCTGGTCTCAAACCCATGGGCTCAGGCAGTCTACTCGCCTCCGCCTCCCAAAGTGCTGGGAGTATATGCTGAGCCACTGAGCCCAGTCTCAAAAGTACTTCTGTTTTTTTTATGTATTGTAGAGATTAGGTCTCGCCAAGTTGCCCAGGCAGGTCTCAAACCCTCAGGCTCAGGCAATCCACTCATCTCAGCCTCCCAAAGCACAGGATTACAGGCTGAGC
>CAUYQG010268481.1:0-12791 GCA_963574415.1 Tarsius wallacei
AAATTTGGTTTTGTTTTTATTAATTTCCCCTGGTGTTTTAAATAAAAAATGCTTGCTATTTTTGGTCCCCACCCCCCCCCCCCCCCCCCCGCCTCTTTCTTACATCAAAGCAGAGATTAGAGTGGATTGAGCTGGTTGCCACTCTGCATTCTCTGTCTGGTGTTCTGCATGAGGGCTGTTCAGAACCTACCACTTTTATTACAGATAACAGTGGGGCTCTGGATCTAGACTTCCTGGTGAGAGCAGGTGAGCCATGTTATATCCACACACTCATATACTTCCCCACCACAAGTGGATCTTCCCGTGCCCAGAAGACCTTTGGATTGTATGCCTGAGGTTTAGAAATACTGACAAAGGTGCATTTTGATGAGAATGCCAGATTTTCAGTATGCTGTTTATATACTTCAGGTCATCTTTGACATTCACAAGAGGTCCCTCCTTGAGGCCTTTGCAGTTGCTCAAGATTTCCAGAATTAAAAGTGGCTCCTTCTTTCGACCAAATCACATTGTTGGTCATATTACCTGTGTTTCCTACTCATGTCTTCACAACTGAGTTTAACTAAAGTTGATAAGCTTTCCTTAAAGTTTTCTCTTTTATTTTAATGGTTGGTTTTTTGAGTTTTGTTTTTTCCCCACAAAGGAGCACAGTTTTTATTCACATCACTACACGAGATAGAGCTGGCAGAGTGGGTGACCAGGCATTGCCCATGCCTGTCAGCAACTGCAGGGCAGCCTTAAGAGCCATACCTCAGTCAAGTCTGAAACACAATTTCTCCATACCTTCTAGGTCACTTAGCAATATCCATACCAAAAAGGTTATATTTTAATCCTGAGAATCTCCCATATGTAAATGTTTTATGACTCTGGTTTATCTCTCCTCAAAGCTAGAAAAGTCTAGAAGGCTGTGTTTTGCCTTCTGTTTTCTGGCTTAACTTGTCACATGCCTTGCAAGAAGCCTTTTTAGTTTCCAAGCCCCAAATTCTCTGTAGAAAGATATCTCCCGAAAGGGCTCTAACGGATGTCAGTGCTCAGACTATTAAACCGACTTCTATGTGAAAGACATTCTGTAATTTTAGCATATTTAATTAATAAAAGAAAATCCGGGCTTGAGTCTAGCAGACTGGATGAATAATGATATTATAAGAAGTATATATATACATATATATATGTATTTTTTTTTTGAGTTGGAGTCTCACTCCGTCGCCCAGACTGGAGTGCAGTGACATGCTCCTGGCCACCGCAACCTCGACCTGCTGGGCTCCAGCGATCCTTCTGCCTCACCCTTCCAAGTAGCCAGAACTACAGGCGCGTGCTACCATGCCTGGCTAATTTTTGATTTATTGTAGAGGTAAGGTCTCACCAAGTTGCCCGGGCAGGTCTCGAACCCGCCGGATCAGGCAGTACACTCACCTCGGCCTCCCAAAAGCGCTGGGATTACAGGCTGAGCCACCGAGCCCGGCCAGAAGTGGATATTTTAAGGGCTTCTGTAAGGGCATAACTCTTAGAGACAGCATCATACTCACTTTTGTTTGCTTCTTGCTAACTAATAGGACTTTGCAGATAATCTATCTTGGACTCTAGTCGTGAGGTTTATAAAAAGACTTCAAACCCTCAGACCACATTAGGGAGAATAGTTAAAAAGGTTAATCCAGCAGATACTTGACTGTTTGTTTGTTTAGAATACAAATAAGTGGTTCCTGTTAAGGGTACATGGGAACCATCTAGTTCTGTGAAATTCAGGGAATCAGAAATGTCCTCATTCTTTCAATGGCTCAGGAGTATACAAGGCAGACATGCCTCTGAGGTGCTGGTTCACCTGTATTTTTAGGACCTAATGGCACAATAATAGTCTGTAGTATCTTGGATAAGGATTGAGGAAAGTCTAGTTCCATTTTGAATTAACTTTTGAGCCATGTGACATGGACAGTGTTTGTCTCTCAAGGTACACAGGCTTAACTCCTGAAAGGTGGGGATGCCAAGTGACTGTATTCTGTGTTCCCATTTGAAAGAGAAGGGAGAACATTACCTTCTGGTTTATACTACCCTAGTTTGAGGTGGGATTAGTTCACAGTAACGAACTGTGTTGACAGCCTGTTCACAAACCCCATGCCTGTACCCCAGGATGGTACCTTCTGGGAAGAGTGAGATGTTATTGGAACACAGAGGCACATGTGCACACGCCTCATGCTGAACAATAGGAAGCATTATAAGTTCACACTTAACCAGTTCAGATGAACTGCTGACCATAACTACCAACCAGTTGCAGCCAAAGCAGTTTGTGTGTGTTAGATGCCTGCTTTGGAGTATATTGGAGTTAGTTCAAGCCAGCATGCTTCTTGATTCTGAGAATGAGAGATTTGTTTTTCCTTTCTTGAAGCAAATGAAATAGAAGACATGAAACAGAAGGATGCTGTGTCAAAATAATTTGTGGATTTTCTAACTCATCCACAAAAATGCCTAAGACTAGGACATTTGATGAGTTTATGGATTATTATCATCATTATTATTATTATGGGTTATTATTTTCATCCACATCATTACGCATTATGCAGGTATTTAAAGAAATGACCGACCAGGCCGGGCTCAGTGGCTCAGCCTGTAATTCAAGCACTTTGGGAGGCCAAGGCGAGTGGATTGCCTGAGCCCGTGGGTTCCAGACCCACCTGGGCAACTTGGGGAGACCTCGTCTCTACAATAAATCAAAAAAAATTAGCTGGGCGTGGTAGCACATGCCTGTAGTTCCGGCTACTTGGAAGGCTAAGGCGGAAGGATCACTGGAGCCCAGGGGGTCGAGGCTGCGGTAGCCGGGAACGTGCCACTGCACTCCAGTCTGGGCGACAGAGTGAGACTCCAACTCAAAAATAAATAAATAAATAAAAATAAGAAAGAAATGACCAGTGAAATCCTTGCTGCTGTACTGCAGAGCTGTTCCATCTTACCACACTCTAGTTTGTTGCTAAGTTAGTAAGATATTCAGTGATTTCCACAGATGTGGAGTCCACCATGCAGCTCAGTAATGCCGTCTCTTAACAAAATTATATCATTACTTATCATGGTGGAAGAAAAGATCCCAACCAGAAATTTGTGTTTCAGAAATTAAAGGAATAACTGAATTCAGCCCATAGTAAGAAGTGATAGTACTCTCACCAGCAGGTTTGGCAGAATAAAAATTTCATCTCCCGGAAGGTCTTTGAAGTCAGACTGTGGCAGGTAAGACCCATAGGCTACTTCAAACATTTGAGAAAGCTGATGTCCATGAGGATGTATTTGAATAAGGCAGCCCACTGTCTTTAGTTTTGGATGCCGCAGAATTGCCTGGTCAGAGGGAAGTGCAAGATGAATGCTGATCTTAGTCGTGATATACCAGTATTTGGTTGCAGTAATTTCTACAAGGTTTTTGTTTTTGTTTTTTTAACTGTTTACTAAGGTTAATGATACCACCAAGAACTGTTGAAAAGTAGAAGAGTAATTCAATTGCTAATTGCTGAAAATTATGAAATACATACTGAAGGAACTGGATCATGTCAGTGTTACTTACAAAGTGACTGGAAGTATTTCTTATTTCCTTTCAAAATTCAACAACAGCCACAGATAGTAATTTAATTCACATGAGTTTGCAAGCCCTACTATTTCCAAGACTAGGTCTGTTTTACCCTTGTTAATTTCAGGGAATTTATGAATAGGACCCAAGAACTTATCACTGAACACCTTGTGATCCCCATGTGTCCTACCGATCCTTATTGAGGATGACTGGCCAACAGAATTGTCCAGGTTTCCATGGCTTAAAGTGTGATGTCATGGCAATTATTAAATGCCAGTCCTCTTGAATAACTAATGGAGGAATATCCTTTAGGACATTGTCCTGTACATAGTAAGTATACTGTTCTTTTTTTATCTCCAATTTATCTGACAACTTGTAAGACAAATAAAATGTGTATTCTAGATGTTGTTCTCTTTTTATCTCCTTTATATTCTTTTGCCTAAAATCAGCTAATAGAGGATAATTGAAAGGATAGAATGGATTTGGGGCTCTAAAATTGAAATCAAGTCGTGTCTATCATTCAGACTCCAGATTATACCAATTTTCCATCTCAGATAACTAAATTCATCTTAGGTGAAAGGAAGAAATATTTTTCTTCTGGCCACTTCAAACTTTTTAAGTGTTATTTTTATTGCCCAGGCTGGTCTCAAACTCCTGGTCTCAAGCAGTCCTCCCACCTTAGCCTCCCAAAGTGCTAGCATTACAGATGTGAGCCACTGTAACTTTTGAAAAATTGAATTTCTGAGTATTTCTATGCCTATTAGTATTATACATAGAGAACATAGTATGTTGGCCGGGCTTGGTGGCTCATCCTGTAATCCCAGCACTTTGGGAGGCCAAGGCAAGTGGATTGCCTGAGCCCGCGGGTTTGAGACCAGCCCAGGAAACTTGGTGAGACCTCGTCTCAACAATAAATAAATTAGCTGGGCGTGGTAGCATGCGCCTGCAGTTCCGGCTACTTGGAAGGCTGAGGCAGAAGGATTGCCAGAGCCCAACAGGTTGACACTGGGGTGGCTGTGAGTGTGCCACTGCACTCCAGCCTGGGCGACAGTGAGACTCCAACTCAAAAAAAAAAAAAAAAAGAGGGAGAACATAGTGTGTAAAAGGGAATGAATCATTTGTTTATCAGAATATTAATAGTTGTAGTTCAGAGTCAGTGTTTTTGTTCTTTTTGAGCTGCATACTGTAATCTAGAAAGGAATTAACCCAGGGAACATTTAATCTTAATAAAGGATCAGTGTGGGAATCCTCTTCATCTTATGGATTTTCTCTGGCTTCCCAACACAACAGTGGTGGAGTGTAATTTATATGATTGAATCTGATGAATGATTTTGATTTGGTGGTTTGTTTTGGTCTGATCAGAAAGAATTGAGGAAATAAAACTGCAAGTAATCATTTACCTAAAAATTTATCTGCTAAATATACTTGCCATTTAAGTCTTAGACCATGCCTGCATTAAGTACTAAGGAACCCAGTGCATCCTACACTTAGGTCTAGAGTGGAGACAGAATAAACCAACTTCTGTTGTTGACTCTGATACTTATTGGCTTTTTGAGCAAGGTTTCCTTAATGTTTCTTTACTGATACTGTCCATGGAATAGGAGTCAGTAAGCTCTAGCCTATGTGCCAAATCCAACCCTCCACCTGTTTTTGTGAATAAAGTTTTATTGATGCTGTTTTGTTTATGTCTGTGGCTGCTTTAGAACTATAACAGCTGAGGTTAGTAGTTGGGGGGAAGAAACATGATCTGTGAAGCCTAAAATGTTTACAATCTGGCAGTTAACAGAAAAAGTCTGCCTAATTCTGATATAGACTAATTGGATACAACTACATGATTACAGATAACTTATAAAGATCCAATTAACTATTTCTCTGAACTTGGAGTGATTAGCCTCACATTTATTTACTTTTTCAACAAATATGTATTGAATGAATACTATGTGCCTGGTTCAAGAGATGTAATAGAGTAGGGAACAAGAGAGACAAAATTCTTTATTGTCATGGAACTTACATTCTAGTCAGATGAAAGTAACAATAAACACAGTATAATAAATCAGGTGTGTTAATACTGAGTTTGCCTATAAGAAGCATAGAAATTGGCACTTGTTAGCGCTAATTGGCCTACCATTTTATTCTATAAAGAATGCTAAAATATATTTGTGTCTCAGTTCACCTACTGTACATTATATGTTACTGGATTTGTACTAATTTACCAAAAATATACAGTCAGTTTTTTCCCAATTCTGTTATATACTAAAGTCCCAGTGTTTTGTTACAAAAAACATTAGTTTTGTGATTTTCTTGATCCAGTTCTTTAAAAACGCTTTTTTTTTTTTTTTTTTTGAGTTGGAGTCTCACTCTGTCGCCCAGACTGGAGTGCAGTGGCACGCTCCCGGCCACCGCAACCTCGACCTGCTGGGCTCTGGCGATCCTTCCACCTCAGCCTTCCAAGTAGCCAGAACTACAGGCGTGCACTACCACTCCCGGTTAATTTTTTATTTATTGTAGAGACGAGGTCTCGCCAAGTTGCCCGGGTGGGTCTCGAACCTGTGGGCTCAGGCATTCCTCTCGCCTCAGCCTCCCAAAGTGCTGGGATTACAGGCTGAGCCACTGAGCCCGGCCTAAAAAACTTTTTAATTAAAAAATTCATCTCAGAACTTCTCCTCGTGTAAAATTCTAAAGAAAATATTAGCAAACAGAATCCAAGGTTACATTAAGAAAATAATGCACCATGACTAAGTGGCGTTTATTCCAGTAATGCAAAGTTGTTCAATATTAATTAATTTATTATGTATCATCAAAGTACAACTAAAGGGGAGAAAGTGTCTTCTTTAACAAAATTCAACACCCAATCATGATAAAAAAAAACACTCAAGGAAATAACAATTGAGGGATACTTTCTCAACATGGAAAAATGTATATACCTTGGTTTCAGTTATGTAATAGGAAAACTCTAGAGGCATTTTCCTACTAAGATCACAAATGGGGCAAGGATAACCACTCTCTCCACCACTATTCAAGTGTGCTAGAGGTATTAGCCAATGCAGTTAGATAAGATAATTCAATTAAAGGCATCAGAATGGGTGTAGAAGAAATAAAACTGTCTCTGTTTACAGATGGTACAATACTATGCCTGAAAACCCCAGAGAATCATTGACAAATTAACAGTGAAAGAATTCAGTGCAGTAGCAGGACATAAAATAAACTTACAAAAAGCAATAGCCTTTCTATACACAAACAGTAAGCAGTTAGAAGACAATGGTAGAGAAAATTCCATTTACAATATAGTAACAAGGAAGATTAATGCTTAAGAATAAATTTAACATAAAATGTGCAAAGCTTGTAGGTACCTAAAAGACACTAAAGAATTTTTGAAGAAATACAAGATAACTCCTGTTCTTGGATAGGATGTTCTCAGTAGTCATCAGTTCTTCTTAAGTTAATTTGATTTTAATACAGTTCCGGTAAAAATACCAGTAATCTATTTTATGTAGTTAGACAAGTTGACAATAAACTTCATATAGGAAAACAAACGTGCAAGAAAACACTGAGAAAGAAAAATGGTGGGGAGCACAAGGAGCTAGCCTTACTGGGTATTAAAACATGACATAAGAACATTATAACTAAAAATAGTGTATGCTGGCACATGAATAGACACATAGACCAGTGGCATAGAATAGGAAGTCCAGAATTAGACCAATACGTATGAAAATTTAATTAACAACAAAGATATTTCAAATGACTGGGCTAAGAATGGGTTTTTTTAAATAAATGGTGTTGGAACAATAGGGGAGCCCTTTATAAAAATATAAAATTGGACACATCACATCATACTCAAGAATAAACTCCAAAAAGATGAAAATGAAACCATGCACGTGCTTGAAGAAAACTAGGGTGAATTCCTCTTTAACCTTGATATAAGGTATAGCTTCCTAGCTGTGATTCAAAATCCAGAGACAGTAAACGATTGGTAAATTTGACTACATTTTTTAAAAATCTGCTACAAAAGACACCATAACCAAAAGATGACTGGAAGCAGCATAATCTTTTAGGGATTGGATGTCTGGAAAGGATTTTAATTCTCCATTGCTGATGAAGTTAAGCTTGGCTGGGTAGGTTGGATTTTAACGTACAAAATAAAATAAACATCCACGAGTTTCTCAGTTTACTGTTGGTGTGTAACAAATTACCACAAACTTAGCAGGTTAAAATAAGGCACATTTATTATCTCAGTTCCCGTAGCCAAGAGCTCAGGCACAGCTCAGCTCTTTCCTCTACTGAAGATTTCACAAGCTGCAAAGTGCTGAGTTACCTGCAGTCTCACTGGAGGCTCACCTGGAGAAGAATCTGCTTCCATTTTCTTCCAGATTGTGGCAGATTGACTTCCTGTGGTTGTAGGAGTGAGACCCCCGGGTTCCGGAGGCCTCCTGTTTTTGCCTTGTGGTTCAGTTCACATCATAGAAACCTACTTCCTAGAAACTCTGGGTCCTCTTAAAGTTAGGCCCAGAAAGGATCATCTCCCTTTTGATTATTTCAGTCAGCTGATGAGGGAGTTCAATTACATCTGCAAAATCCCTTCACCCTTGCCATATAGCATAACATAATTACAGGAGTGATAGTCATCACTTGTGGCATGTTTTTTGGTTAGAAGCCAAATCACAACTTCTGCCCTCAGTTAAAAGGAGGGGATTACAGAGGGGTGTTACTCATTGGAGTTCATCTGGAGTGAGTACATATGGATAGAAACAGTCTAATAAATAGATAAGAAAATGAGGAAGAAGATAACTTGTCCTCAAAACAGAATGCCAGTTAATAATTGTGGAAGAAAAAGGGGAAGTAGAGCATCACTATTAGCTCGCACCACTGTAGTAAATGTCGTAGACAGGATTTTCTAGTGGATGCTGAAATCAGTGGATACAAGATTGAGAAGACACAGGAATTTGCATAGTCTCAGGTATCTCACCCTGAGATACTTAACAGCTACAAAGGAGAACATAGACACTTTAAAGTGGAGGAATTTGATAGACACCAACTTGAGCAAGCAATCAGGATTAAACCACTAGAAAGGAGACATATCAACATCTGAGTCCCTTGATAGAGTGAACTGAGAAAGGCATGACATCTTTGTGGCGTACTTCCCAAAATGCATAACTTTATTTCAATAATTTAAAAAAAAAAAATCAGACCAAATCAAATTTGGGAACATTCTACAAAATAACTGATCAGTATTCTTCAAAAATGCCAAAGTCCTAAAATATAAGGAAAGACTGAGGGGCTTACAGACGTGGGGAGACTAAGGAGAAATAACTAAATGCAACGTAGGATGATCCTAGAGAAAAGATATTAAGTGGAAAAACTGGTGAAATTCAAATAAGATCTTTAGTTATGTTCCTCTTCTAGTTAATTATGATCAATAAAGTGTTAACATTGGGGGGGATGGACTGAGGGATATAAGGGAACTCCTTGTACTATTTTTGCAACTTTTATCTAAGATTAAAATTAAAGCCGGGCTTGGTGGCTCAGCCTGTAATCCCGCGCCTTGGGAGGCTGAGGTGAGTGAATTGCGTGAGCCCGCGGGTTCGAGACCCGCCTGGGCAACTTGACAAGACCTCATCTCTACAATAAATCAAAAATTAGCTGGGCGTGGTAGCGCGCGCCTGTAATTCCAGCTACTTGGAGGGCTGAGGCGGAAGGATCGCCGGAGCCCAGCAGGTCGAGGCTGCAGTGGCCGGGAGCGGCCACTGCACTCCAGTCTTGGCGACAGAGTGAGACTCCAACTCAAAAAAAAAAAAAGATTAAAATTAACTAAAAATAGAAGTTTTGGTTGGGCCGGGTGGCTCAAGCCAGCAGTCCCAGCACTTTGAGAGGCAGAGGTGGGAGGATTGCTTGTACCCAGGAGTTTGAGACCAGCCTGGGCAACATAGCAAGACCTCATCTCTACAAAAAATTTTTTTAAATCAGTCAGGCCTGGTGGTGTGTGCCTTTGGTCCCAGTTACTCGGGAAGGGTTACTCGGGATTGCTTGAACCAGGAGGTCAAGGCTGCTGTGAGCCATGATCATGCCTCTGCATGCCAACTTGGACAATAAATAGAAAAATAAAAATAGAAGGTTTTTTTAAAAAATTATATTAGGCTGAGAATTTTAAGTTCACAAAAGTAGAAGTTCAGATAACTTGTTTTCATTTTATTTTGCTGCACCAAAACTTTGCACATTATTGTTTCCATAGTCATTGGAGAATACATACATGTAAAATGGTGGGATTTTTTTCTGATTCACAGTATTTTATTTATTTATTTATTTTTTTTTTTTTGAGTTGGAGTCTCACTCTGTCACCCAGACTGGAGTGCAGTGGTATGCTCCCAGCCCCACAGCCTCACCAGTGATCCTTCCGCCTCAGCCTTCCAAGTAGCCAGAACTACAGGCACGAGCTACCACACCCAGCTAATTTTTTGATTTATTGTAGAGACGAGGTCTCACCAAGTTGCCCGGGTGGGTCTCAAACTCGCTGGCTGAGGCAATCCATTCGCCTCGGCCTCCCAAAGTGCTGAGATTACAGGCTGAGCCACCGAGCCCGGCCCCGCAGTATTTTGATTCACAGCATTTCCAGTTGTATTTTTTCCATTGTGCTTACATCATATAGACATAGACGAGGGAAGAACATGGGGCTTTCCCTAGAAACTGTTTTAATGTTAAAGTGTTCTTATAAAGTTGGTTTGCCCACTATGTATGGCAGTAGTCTTTAAAAATTATTACCAAATGTGGTTAGAAAGGTTTTACTTATGACTAACATGTCCTATAGAAATCCATGGTTTTGAAAGTGTTTACTTAATTCAGCTGGTTCAGGAGGCTCTGAATTTTTCTTTTTATTTGTACTGTGGACACCAGTCTTCTGTATTTTCTGAGTCATCATCTGCTATGACTGTGCTTATATTCTGCTAATGAAAGATGAAGTTATTTCTTAGTAACTATAGTTACTAAAGCATAGTAACTATGACTTAGTTATGAAACTATGGTTAGAAAGATAGGATATAAAGTAAAGTGAAGAATTTAAAACAGTTTGGACAAATCTGTCTTTATCATGAAAAAGCTTTTGTTTGTTTCTTCAACAGGATGAACTTAATACGTGAATTTTCTTATTGCTTTAAAAGGGACATCTGTCTTACAATTGTATTAGACAACCAGTAGTACTGCTTGGCTGTGGCAGTATTTTATGAATCATGGCATGGGTTTCTTACAGCCTTTTTTATTTCTACTTGAAATATTGTGTGTAAGAGCAGTGCCTCGGGCGTGTACCGTCTAAGCCATGGTGCCCTGTGTTAACATAGAATTACTGTTTGTTTTTACTGTCATGAGTCTATGAATCTAGTCTGTCATGCAGAAGTGATCATTATAATGTAAGCACTTACTGTCTTGCTACAGCTGATTCCCCAGTGACATTTTAAAAAGTCAGTATTTGGCTGCAGAGTGCTTTAAATTTCTAAATGGACTGTAGATCGGAGGCCTTGGGGTTATTTCATAGGAAGCACATGACCCTCCCATGAACACACAGCAACTTTCGTAGCGTTGTAGCCAAGTTGGTGACCAGTATTTACCCTTGAAATTGTTTTGGTCCAGAATGTTAAGTGTTTTTTACTTTACGTTTAATTATTTGGTACTAATAATAAGTAAATGCCCAAAACTAAATGACTGGTTAAACAAATTCTGTGCCGTTTGTCCAGGTCTTTTACCCTGCTGGTCATGGCTCTAATATAAAAGCAAACTCTTAGTGTTTTCACAGCACATATTTCTCAGTATCTGTGAACTCCGGTCTTTGTTTTTCACTTTGAGAATGACAGTGGCAGTTTAAACACTCTTAAACACTCAAATTCGTTCATAAGTTTTACATTCTTCTCTAACAGAAGTTTAAACTCCTGAAAACAATTTGAGAATTGTTTCATAGTAATATTTTACAACTATTTATAACTGTTACCTACATTGAAAATCATCTTCTTGCCCCTATGGCTGTCACAGGTGCAACCGTTATTAAAGTTAGTAAGGAGTGGCAGTTCTGAGATTCTCTGTACCCTGCCCCTGCCTGGCCTGCCTGGCCACGTGGCATAACAGACACCCCCATCTTACAGGAACACGAGGCAGTTGTTCATTGTAGAACACCAAACTTCATGCTGCATGTGCGTCCTGACCTTTACCTGGGTGAATTGGTGGTGATCTTCAGGATGTTAATTTCCTTCTTTCCTCACTTGCGATTATTTTTAGCAATATGCATAACTACGAAGTAGTGTAGGTCCTATGGGGTCAAAGCAGTTAGTTTGATCTTGCCTGATCGCATGACTGCCATTCTAGAGGACTATGCAGCACTTTCTTTATACCGTATATGTATGTATATATTTGTCTTTCCAATTTATTGAACCACAGAGGCAGGGTAGAAGATAAAATAATGTAGTCCTTATGTCACGAGAGTTAGTGCCTGGAGGATTGTGCTAAATCCAACTGCCTTCTGAATTCTATTATATTTTTAGCTTAGGAATGCATCTAAGCCTCTGAACCAGAAAGTGAGTTGAGATCGTCAGCTACCTCTGATCACTTTTAAGTTTCAAAATCCCATCTCCTGCTTTCACATGACTCATTGTCTCTTTTTTTTTTATCAATATGTGTCTTTTTCTTTACGTCATGTTCTCAGACTATGATTTATCAAATATTTGTTATGATAAGAGAGGAACTGAAGGAGTATAGGCATGATTCCTGTCTTAAGTAGCTTACTTTTATACTTGGAAAAGACAAACTGAACAAACATTAAATAAATGGAAATTAAATAGATACTATTGCTGTATTTAGCAATAAAGATCAAAATAGATGCAGATTAATAGTCTCTTCTTTAGGAGTCATATACACTACATTTTATAGTAGTATGTTATATATCTTAGTGGAGATCTTCTAAGTTTATGTTAAATTTCTGATTGACTAGCCAGGCTCGGTGGCTTTGGGAGGCTGAGGTGAGTGGATTGCCTTAGCCCGTGGGTTCGAGACCCACCTGGGCAACTTGGTGAGACCTCATCTCTACAATAAATCAAAAAATTAGCCGGGTGTGGTAGCGCACACCTGTAGCTCCAGCTACTTGGAAGGCTGAGGCAAAAGGATCACCAGAGCCCAGAAGGTCGAGGCTGCGGTGGCTGGGAGTGTGCCACTGCACTTCAGTCTGGGCGACAGAGTAAGACTCCAACTCAAAAAAAAGAAAAAATTCTGATTGACTAAC
>CAUYQG010268487.1:0-23903 GCA_963574415.1 Tarsius wallacei
TTTCTTTTGTTGTTTTACTTGTTGTCCTCGCATCTAAGAACACCTTCTGGGGGAGAAAACGGTTTTTCAAAAATAATGTCAAGTGTCACATCTGGTTCAGCTTCTTTTCCTTGTCTAAGCAGGTGAGGAAGGCCCTCTGAATTTTGTTGCCCAGAAGATGGTGCCAAAATCAATATTGGCATTTATTATTATTTTTTTTTTCCGTAGAGTTAATTTGATTACTGGAAAAATTGATCGAAATAAAAAATCTCAAAAGGAGTTTAGAGCCAGGCGCGGTGGCTCACGCCTGTAATCCCAGCACTTTGGGAGGTGGAGGCGAAAGGATTGCCTGAGCCCAGGGGTTCGAGACCAGCCTGGGCAACTTGGCGAGACACTTGTTAAAAAATTATCTGACTGTACCTGAACGAAACATTTTTGTATGCCTAACCCCTAACTGTACCCCACAATAACATAATAAAAAAAAATTATCTGAGTGTGGTGGCGCACGCCTGTAGTTCCAGGACTTGGAAGGCTGAGGCGGCAGAATCGCCTGAGCCCAGCAGGTCGAGGCTGTGGTGGCCGTGGGTGTGCCACTGCACTCCGGCCTGGGCGACGGAGTGAGACTCCGACTCAAAAAAAAAGAAAAAAAATGGAGTTTAGTGCTTGAACCTGCCTCTAAATTCCAGGGAAGGAGAGAGGCATGAGCTTGCTCACTCACTGACCGTTTGTTGAGTGTCACCTGGCAGTGCATGGGCCTGGGGCCTGGCACCTATAAACAAGGCCCTGCCGCATGAGGCTGTGATAGGTGGGGAGGCAGGCATGAAGAAACCAGGGCCTGAGAGGGAGCACACGAAGCGGGAAACCTCTCCGAAGGCTTCTCCAGATGACCCTGGGGCCACATTAGGGAAAACAGGAGTTCATCAGGTGACAGGGTGGGCAACACCTGCAACAAAAAAACCAACTCACGCCCAGCAGAACCAGGAGGCTCCTGGGAACTTGCATCTTTCAGTCTGGTTGGGCTTTGGGCAGCAGCTGTGAGGACTGGGCTGGAGACTAAGCCAGGCCTGCTGTTTCCTCCTGGGAGTTTTGGGCTTGGTCAATCAGTGAAGCCACTGGGGCGCTCTGAGCCTGGCCCACCTCTGACCACATGGGGAGGAGCTGCGGGCCGGGGAAGACAGCACGCTGAACAGAGGCGGGGGATGGGGGACGGAGGGACATGGGCAGGCCCATCCCTTAGAGAATCGTGTGGGGAATGTGGGACGCGTGGAAGGGAGGGAGGGAGGCAGCCCGGGGTGGATCCCAGGTTGCTAATTTGGGGGCTGGTAGGATCGTGTGTGACCTAAGCAGAGAATCAGATTTGGGTGGAATTACGTCTATTAAAGCCTGGGGATTTGACATCCATTACCAACTAAGGCTCAGGGACAAAAGTCCAGGTTCTCTGCTCACATCATTTGCACGTGCCCTGACTGGGTTTCACAGCTAGACAGTGAAGGTTCTGAGTGGGACTGCAAAGGGCATGCCGTGGGAGAACAAGGGCGGTTCTGTGGGGGGACATTCCTTTGAGGACCTTTGTCATGACCAAGACAAAGACACACACCCCAGAGACTGCACAGATGAGCCAGTGGCAGGCGAAATGCCAGAAAGGTCAGGAAAGCCCCGCTGAAAATCGAACTCTTGCCATCTCAAGGCAGAGCAGGGAGGGATCAGGGAGGATGTGGGAGGCCCGAGAGCCCCCTGCAGAGCCAGTGCCTGTGGGACACAGGAGTCCCCCACGTGAGCCAGGGGGCTGAGGGGAAACCCTGTCCTGTAGGTAGCATGGGGGACAGCTCTGCTGCCTTGCCCACACGAGCCCCTTTTCAGAATTGATCCCTCGCTTAGCTTCCTGTGTGCCCAGATGCACGCGAGTTTCGCTGACATTTCCTTCAGACATCTGAGCTTGTGCCCAGCAATTAGTTCCAGGGCTCGGCCCTGCTGGCATTCTGTTTTGGCTCCATATTTTCTGTTGTTTTCTGTCGTTCCTGGTTGTTTGGCTTCAGGCAGCTGCCTTCACCTTAGAGAGCTGATTGATGTCTTTAGCGGTGAGAGTAGCTTCTGGAAGCCTGCCACTCCCCGGCTGTGTGACTTTGGCTAGTTTCTCCACCTCTCTGTGTCTGAATCTCCTCTTTTATAAAATGGGGAAAACAATAGCATCTACTTCACAGAGTGATTTTCAAGTTTAAGTAAAACAGTAAGAGTAGTGCCTGACGCAAAGTAACACTCAACAAGTTTTTGCTATTGCTATTACTTGACCCGGGAGGAGAAATAAAAAAACACAGTTAACTTTCTTCTCTTAAGACATGTCAAGGCCGGGCACGGTGGCTCAAGCCTATAATCCCAGCACTTAGGGAGGCCGAGGCGAGAGGACTGCCTGAGTCCACGGGTTCGAGACCAGCCTGGGCAACATGGTGAGCCCTCGTCTCTACAATGACTCAAAAAATTAGCTGGGTGTGGTAGCATGTGCCTGTAGCCTTTAGTTCTGGCTACTTGGAAGGCTGAGGTGGAAGGATCTCCAGCACCCAGCAGGTCGAAGCTGTGGTGGCCAAGAGCATGCCACTGCACTCCAGCCTGGGCGACACAGTGAGACTCCAACTCAAAAAAGGAAAAAAAAGAACATGTCAAGACTCTGTTTTTGGTAACTTACAAGGCATTGTTTTTCACAGAGAATATCCCCCACCAGGTTTCTTCATGGAGCTCAAGGAAGTTCTCATAGCAGGGGGTGGTAAGCGCAGTCAGAGTGTGACAGCAGTGGGATTGCGTGTGGTCAGGAGTGGGGAACCAGCTTCACGTCTCCTCTAGTCATAAGAGATGTTTAAATGTACTTCCCCCAAGTGACCTGCCTGGATTCTCTTTGCTTGTGGTCCCCACTGTAGGTTTCTGGAAGAAGTTGACTACCTGAAGGGAAATTACAAAACATGAAAATCGCTTTGAGGTGACCCACAAGTCCAGAGGCCCCTCGCTCCTCCCAAGCTGGATCTGAAGTGTAAGAACTGGGACTTCAGGTAACAGATAAGCCCCCGCCCCACCCCCTGGCAACTGATGGTTGTTGGTAGCTTGCATGGTAGGTCTTATTTTAGAAGTGTAGAGGCTGGGTGCGGTGGCTCACGCCTGTAATGCCAGCACTTTGGGAAGCCGAGGTGAGAGGATTGCTGGAGCCCAGGAGTTCAAGACCAGCCAGGGTAAAATAGCGAAACCTCATCTTTACAAAAAAAAAAAATCAAAAAAATCAGCTGGTTGTGGTGGCATACACCTATAGTCCTAGCTACGCAGGAGGCTGAGGTGGAAGGATCACCTTACGCAGGAGGTTAAGGCTGCAGTGAGCTATGATTATGCCACTACCCTCCAGCCTGGGTGACAGAATGAGAGACTCCAACTCAAAAAAAAAAGGAAGTGCAGTTTCTTCTGGAACCCCAAAACTTGGCATATTTTACCTCATGTGGTTGTTTGGCTGATGGTAAAGAGGAGGTGGGGGATTCTGTGGGCACCCATGTCCAGCATGTGGCCCGAGGGGCTGGGGCTCTGTGAGTCACCAGGACTCTGAGCATAGGCCTCTGTACTTGAGTATTTCTGGCCCTGCCTCTCTGAATGTCAGTGATAACAGTAACAGTGGCAGCCACCCAGCAGAATCTTTAAACAATCATAAGATGCTTATAGAAGGGTAAATTAGAGAGAATCGCCAGGAAATGTCTGAAAATAAAAAGCAATTAGAGGGAAAGTATTTGTTCTACTAGCTATTAAAATGTATTCTAAAGCCACAGTCATCAAAACAGTGTGGTACTAGAATGTAGATAGCTAGATAAGAGGAAAAGAATAGAAAGTCTAGAAGTAGACAATAAATCAATAAAGGTGGCAATACAAATTAGTGGTAATGGGATGTATAAGCTATCAAATGGTGTTAGAAAAAAATAGTCTACTCATTAGCGAGAAATAAGAAATTCCTAAGCTTAGGTAGCATACTGAAATAATTTCCAAATAGCTTTTTTTCTTTTTTTTCAAGTTAGTTTTACTCTGTCGCCCAGGCTGGAGTGCAGTGGCATGCTCACTGCCACCACAGCCTCACTCAGGCAATCCTTCCACCTCAGCCTTTCAAGTAGCTGGAACTACAGGCGTGTACCACCATGCTAGTTTTTTGATTTATTGTAAAGATGAGGTCTCACCAAGTTGTGCAGGCTGGTCTCAAACCTCTGGGCTCAGGCAATCCTCTCGCCTCCGCCTTCCAAAGTGCTAGGATTTCAGGTGTGTCCCTGCTTCCAAATAGATTCCAGTGCTAAAAAAAAAAATGAAATCACAAAAATCTTAGTAAAAAAAGAGTGTTTATATTATTTTGGATGAGAAAAAGCTTTCAAAAACATGTTACTTTTGATACTGCATACAAACACTATAAACAAAGTTAAAAGGCAAGAGGGAAAATATTTACAATATCTATGATGAGCAAAGAATTACTATTCTTTTTCTTTTTTTGAGTTGGAGTCTCACTCTACGGAGTGCAGTGGCACTCTCACAGCCACCACAGCCTTGACCTGCTAGGCTCAGGCGATCCTTCCGCCTCAGCCTCCCAAATAGCCGGAACTACAGGCGCATACCACCACGCCTGGCTAATTTTTAAATTTATTGTAGAGATGAGGTCTTACCAGGTTGCCCAGGCTGGTCTCGAACCCCTGGGCTTGGGCAATCCTCTTGCCTCCACCTCCCACAGTGCTGGGGTTACAGGCGTGAGCCACAGCGCCCAGCCTTAGAATTACTATTTTTAAGATACAAATGCATTCATTCAGTGTCTATTTATTGAGCATTTACTATGTGCTAGAAAGTGTTCTAGGCATGAAAGACACAAACAGTAAATAATATCCCTGCTTTCCTGTTGCTTATATCCTAATGGAGAGGACAGCCAGCAAATCAGGCAGGTTGTTGTAGTGACCTATACATTTTGATGAGCCCTGTGGGAAAAAATGAAGCAGGAGACTTGGTTATAAGGCATGGCAGGGTTTGCGCTCTGTTGACATTCAAGGAAGTTTCACTGTTGAAATGTCATTTGAACAGAGATAGAAAGGAAAAGAAATTCTTGAATGTTGAGCTCATCGAATTTGCTGTTGAGCTGAGTGCAGGCTGTGAAAGAAGAGTCAGGGTGCCTTCAAGGGTAAATGGGTAAATGGGCTAGAAGATTACCGTCTGTAATCCCAGCACTTTGGGAGGCCGAGGAGGGAGGATTGCTTGAGCCCGAGAGTTCGAAGCCAGCCTGGGCCACATAGTGAGACCTCATCTCTGCAAAACATCATCAAATTAGCCTGGGAACCAGAAGGATTGACACAGGAATGACTAAGAAGCATGGCTGGGAGAGAAGCAGGGTTTTGGTTCTGGATGTTTTCGATGGAGGTCTCTTGTGTGTTCAGATGGGGATGTCAGGAAGGTGGTTGGCTATAGAAATGGGTCATCGGGGAGACACCCAGGCTGGAGACAGACATTTGGGAGTTTTCAGAGTGTAGACATGTCTAGTGTAGATGCTAGCTAGAGTTGGAGGGTGGGTATAGACAGAGAAGCGGTCCTGGGACACCCATGGGCCCTTATGTCGAGGTGACGATGAGGGGGAGCCCCCAAAGAGATCAGAAAGGAAGGGCCGCTGTGGTGGGAGAACCATGAGAAGGCGGCATCCCTGGAGCCCAGAGACAAGGGGGAGGGCAAGGCCAGCTCTAAGGGGTGCTGGGGACGGGTCACGGGGCAGCATGGAGAGTTGGCCATGGATCCAGCACTGGGGAGGCCACTGGTGAACCCACCAGGGCTGCCTTGTTGGAATGACAGGACAAAAGCCTGACTGGAGTTGTTACGGTCCAAGTAATGCCCGGCTGCTTCCCTTGATACCAATAAAGGTAGAAAGAAGTTTACTTCTGAGTTTGAATTCAGGGAGCAGAGCCAGACTCGAGGTCTTTCTAAAATGGTTCTGCTCACCCTCCAGGCTTACAGTTCACTTTTACAAGTCCAGAGTTGTTAGTACCTATACATTAGCCACGTGACCAGCAAAGCATTGTATAGAACTTGAGTTCCTGCCGCATTTATCGATAGTGACATTTTTTGGTCCAGGCTTCCTGATGCTGGGTATCAGAGGTATCTCACAGCTTTTATCAGTAAGGCTCAGCAGAAGAGTTAATCAAGCTCGTTGTAGAATAAAGGGAGTTTATGAGGCCTAAGACATGCTTTACTCAAAAGTTATACAAATCACAAAACTTATGATTACATTGATATAAAAGTTATACAAATCCCAAGGCTTACGATGACATTGATACTATATTATTCAAACTTATGACTACTTAGAAAAAGGGAATAAATGGGGATTTGCATCTTTTAGTTGATTGGGTGTTGTCTACAGGGCAGTCAAGGATCCCCTGAAGCTTCTTGCTGGGAGTGCAGAGGAGATAAGGGGAAGCACACCTTTTATTGTATTATTTTATCTTTTTTATTTTTTGAGTTGGAGTCTCACTCTGTCACCCAGGCTGGAGTGCAGTGGCATACTCAAGGCCACTGCAGCATCGACCTGCTGGGCTCAGGTGATCCTTCAGCCTCAGCCTTCCAAGTAGCCGGAATTATGGGCACGTGCCATCACGCCCGGCTAGTTTTTTTATTTATTGTAGAGATGAAGTCTCACCAAGTTGGCCAGGCTAGTCTTGTACCCATGGGCTCAGGCAATCCTCCCACCTCACCCTCCCAAAGTGCTGGGATTATAGGCGTGAGCCACCATGCACAGCCGAAGCACACCTTTTATAAGTGCTCAGGAATATTGTTCAGGAATGTACAGGGGTACTTGAGCCCTGGCCATGCCCTTCTCTAGGGGCTGTGACAACATGGACAGACATTAGCGGGCCTCTGTATCAGAGTTGGGTGTTAGAGAATAAGGGGGAAAGAACTGGAGACAGAGAAATGGGACGAGAGCTGGAGGAGGATGGTATTCCAAGAAGTGTGTCTTTCCCAGGATAGGAGTTATGTAACTCGTGCTTTTCTCCACGTGGAGATGATTCAGTAGCGTGGGGAGAGTGGATGGTACAGGGTTGGGTTGGGGCAGGGGGCTTCAAAATGGTGGTCAGAGCAGCGTATGGGGTGGCGTCCCGGCACAAGCTGGAGGGGGGGTGCTGGGAGATCCATGCTGGCCCTTTTCTCATTGAGATAAGCAGCAGAGTCATCAGCTGAGGGTGAGGCTGGACGTTTGAGAGAGGACACAGGATGAAGTCCTGGGAGCAGGGTGCGGGCTGGGGGAGGGTTGCTGGGCAGGGCTGCTGGCCTTCGAGGGGCGTGTTTTCTCCAGCCATCCGGGTGCACAGGTGAACACGGTGGGAGGCCATGGTGGCAGGAAAACAGGGCACCAGTAGACACAAGGCAAGACAGAGACATACCTTTAAACGGAGCAGCACCACCAGTCACAGCGGAAACATGCAAGTAAAAACAATGAGGTTTTCTTTTTTTCTCCTCAGGCTGGCAAGAACTCTTGTTGGGGATAGAAATTAGTGTAGCTCTTCTGGAGCACAGCATTCCAGCATGTTCCAGAATGTATACTGTGTTGCGTCCCCTTTTGACCTCAGTCCCATGTTTAGAAATTTATTTCAAGAGATAACAGCTTAAATGCGAGGAGATTTATGCACAGAGATGTTCACTCTGGCAGTGCTTTAAAAGTGAAAAATTGGCGCACACACACACAGACACACACACGTGCACGCCTAACCAGGAGAGGGCCGGCTCTCCTATCAGTGATAGTGGGAGACTGTAGCTCACCCCCACCCTCTTGTTTTGCAGATGCGGGAACTTGAGCCCAGAGGGAGGGCGTGAGCTCCAGTCCTACTGCTCAGACCCCTTGACTGTGGGCGTGACCTCTTCAACTGGGTTTGGAGTCAGAGTCTCTTGCCAGGTACTCGACAGCCTCTTTTTGGTGGGCCAGTTTGCTTAGTGCCTTTACAACACAAATTCTCAAAATGCTTTGCAAATTTGTTTACAGTGTCTTCATCTGATGATGCAAGGAGTTCCTTGCAGGGGAGGCTGGGTACAGGACAGTAGGGTAGACAGGACAGACTTAGGCTGGGCTGGTGACAGAAAGGAACTATGTCTTCCTGACTCCCAAGTAGGACTTAGGAATGTTTTCTGCAGCATTTACAAAAGTCATCACAGAAGTACAAGGACAACAAGTTAATCACGATTATGTATGTCACTGACCATATGTTTACTGATTAGAAGAACATAAAATTAGGGCTGTCAGAGCATCTGGGATACTTGGTTCCCTCAGGGCAAACAGCCCTGGGTTGTCACTCCTGGAGCCTCGGACCCTGGTTTAGTTCTTCCATGTTCTAGTATGGGACCTGGGAGAGGCCTCTCAGTGTCTCCGAGCTTTTGTGTCTTCACCAGAAAAGTGAGCGGGTGGGCCTAAGTTACCTACAGAGCCTCTTAACATTAGTAGGATGGGCCTGGCATGGTCGCTTACGCCTGTAATCCCAGCACTCCGAGGAGGGAGGATTGCTTGAGCCCAAGAGTTCAAAACCAGCCTGGACAACGTAGCAAGACCTTGTCTGTGCAAAATATCAAAAAATTAGCTGGGCATGGTGGTATGCACCTATAGTCTCAGCTACTTGGGAGGCTGAGGCGGAAGGATCACTTGAGCCCAGGGGATCAAGGCTACCGTGATCATGCCACTGCACTCCAGTCTGGTCAGCAGAGTGAGACCTTGACTCAAAAAAAAAAAAAAAATGATGCCCTTTCCATTCTGTCACATGCCTGTTCTGGGTCGGGGGTGAGAGGTGGGTGAGTGCTGCTGTCATCCAGCCCCGGGTCCCCCACAGCGCCACCCTGGTCCCTCCACCAGTATAGAAGGGCACGTTGAAATAAACACACCTCTGTGCCCCCTTGTAACAATTCCAGAGCATCCAATGGCAGACCAGAGAATGGACATTTCATCAACCATCAGTGATTTCATGTCCCCGGGTCCCACCGACCTGCTGTCCAGCTCCCTCAGCACCAGTGGTGTGGATTGCAACCGCAAACGGAAAGGCAGCTCCACCGACTACCAGTAAGGCCTCTGGGGCTCGTCTTCCTCTGGTTGAACGTGGCGTCAGTTCGCGGGCTTGGACATCCAGGGGCCAGCTACTGCTTCTCCCAGAAGAAGCGGGGGGTGGATAAAAGGCCCGACTCTATGCGGCCACACAGTTGGGTTTTGGCTTTATCCCCCCCCACACACACACCCCCAAGTAAGGAGGGAGCCTCCAGCACTGCTAAGGCATCTGCTGTCACCTCCCGTCCCCAGACCGTCCCACACCACGGGAAAAAGGACAGCCTTAAAGCCAAGTTCTGCCTTTACACCCTTTCCTCCTGCTCCTCGGCTCCTTTGAGCAAGAGAACTAAGTCTCTGAACATCCATTGTCTCAGGTTTCAGGGAGAACTTGCTGGGATGACCTCTCTCTCAGACAGCAAGGATCTGGTACTGAATCACGTTGGCGGGGTGAATGAGTAGCTGTTGCCTCTGCAGACAATTTAGGAACATTGATATTGTCCTTAAACATTATTTACATTAGTATGAACCTGTTATATTAAATAGTATTTTTGTTTCTTTTTAGACTTGATGACTTTTCTTTTGAGTAAGTAAATTTTCACACTTCCGGTCACCCCTTCTATATATGTGCAAACTCCCAGGGAATAAGGCAGTGTAGACCATTCAAAGACACATTTTGTTTGATTGAGGCAACTCTGCGGAGTCTTACCCAGTGTCCACTTAAGAGGTTTTGTTTTGTTTAATGAGGGAGCATCTCCGAGGAGGTATCCCCCCACAGCAGATGTCCTTTCTGCTGAAGTTCACAGGTCGAATTTGGGGAGCACAATGGCTGGAGGTCAGATGCCCACTAGGACATGCTATGATTAATATGTAAGTTATCCCAGATCATTAAAGAGAGCCATGCCCAGGGGATGGAGAGTGGGTATGAGGGCCACGAGGGTGTTCCCCGTAGCAGGAACTCCCCGACAGAGAGGCCGCGAGATGTGACCATGAACCCTTTGTCTTGGGCTAGTGCTGACGGAGCCACTGATGCACCCCTGGACCTCTGTTATCTAGATCTGCTTGTCCAACCTGGGTAGCAGCCAGACGCTTCAGGTTGTCCCAGTGGACCCCAGTTTGCTAATCTTCTGAAATCCATGGGGACTTGGTTAATTAAGTCACCACGATACGTCTCCCTATCATTTTAATGTGCTGAAGTCATGTGGATTCTAGGCAGAACTTATCTTCACCTGAGATGATCACCTGGCTGCAAGATACAAATACAATTCTAGATGAAAGGGGAAGGGGAGTTTTTCTTTTCCCATGTGGCCTCTACTATTTCCTCAGGACTTCAGATCTGCCTAGAGAAACTTTCTGCCTGTGAGGAAAACATTGGTGCCTAGTTGGGAACACTGTTTAGAATGCCCATGACATGATCCAGTGCTCCTAGAAACAGTAGTTTTTGTCCTTGAGATTACATTGTCTGAAGGGCCATAATCCTCTCTTCTGGGCCCAGGTGGCAGCCAGCGCCCTCCTGGTAAATGTATGGGTTCGAGAAGGGCGTGAGCGGACCCCAAGGGGGATTCGGAGCTCCATCCTCTGGGGTTTTCAGCCTGTTTTCCACTGAACCACAAGATGCCATGAAACTTGGATTTCTGGGGCCTGTGAAAGGGAGGTGGATCCCTGCTGTGACCCCAGGACCCTCTGCGGCCCTCAGCTCCACTCCTCCCCCCCGCAAGTTGTCTAGCCTAGGGCTTCCCGCCTAGCTGAGAAGCAGAACATTTGGTAGCAGTGCCTTTGGAAAGCTGCCGGGGGCTCTGCTCAGTACTTCTTGGTTGGAACTTTACCTCCCCCTCCTCACCTTACCCCTTCCCCACCAAGTAGATGTGTATGCACACGTATCTCTGATGCTTGGTATGTCTTGCCAGTGAAATAAGCCTCATTTATCCAGAAGGGTAGGGCATGAGATGTTACAGACCCTTGGATACTGTAGTGAACTAAGCATTTTATAAACGTGATGTATTCCCAATCTTCAGACAATAAAAACGTGGTAAAATATATGTCAGCATGTAAACTCAATTGAGACTGTAGATAACTTTTGTTTAATGGTCTGGAAATCCAGTCCAGGTTATCTACTGGGTCCAGTCAATCCTTTTCGCTTGTTTTACTGTTATGTGTCATCAGTCGATGCTGTGCCCGTTTGAGCTTTTTAATTGTTTGGTTTCTGGATAAATGAGAGCCTCTGCCTTAGGATAAGAAGCCATTCTGTGTGTTTTTATTAACATGCAGTCACATTCTCTCTTGTCTTTGCAGAGAAAGCATGGATACAGACAAAGATGACCCTCATGGAAGGTACCGTGAACCTCATAATTTGAAATTCAGTGTCCTTAGGGCAGTTTTCTTTGCATGATTACACATTCTGTGACTTGGGACAGGTTCCGCTCATGTCCCTGACTGGAGATGAGCAAGGGGGCCACGAGTCTGTGGGCTCAGACTGTCCTTCAGCCCCCTGTCCCCTTGTGTCTGTACAGAGATGGCAGGGATTGGGCAGGAAGAAAACAGCCGGGTGTAACTTTGCCACCCATCTCCAGGGGATTATGTTTTTATCATTTGCTTTTTTTTTTTCCAGGTTAGAATACACAGAGCACCAGGGAAGGATCAAAAATGCAAGGTAAGCTTGGAGTCTCATTCTCTCTGTACACTGTTCTGGTCCGGTTGCTTGGCGGGTGGCTGAGGGGGTTCTGTGTGTTGGTCCTGTCCATCTCAGAGTCCTTTCCAGCACTGCCACATCCTTAGGGAACGGGGGGTTAGGGGGCCTAGACTTGATGTGGCCTTCTGCCCTCCACTCTCTCCAGGCCGAGCTGGCTTTTGCTCTTTGCTAAGTGCATTTAGCCTCAAGGAGACTTTGGAGGTGGCAGAAAACCAACAAGACTCAGGTTATCCCCCAGTCCTTGGCAGATTGCTTCCTCCTGACTTGAGGGCCCTCCAGAGGAGACAGGGTGCAGTAATTCCGTTCCTGGCTGTGCCTTACCTGGAAGCTACCCCCACACATTGGGCATGCCCACTTCCTTGAGTAGATTCTCGACCTTGGTCCTTCCTGCCCTCAGCCACACTTGCTGACCCCTTCCCAATGAGTCCTCAGGCTCTTCTGCCATTAGCACCAGGATCTGAGGCTCTCATGGCACAGATGCAGGGGCTGCAGAAACTGGCCAGCCTAAAACTTCCAGATTTTCCCTCACAGACCAGCCTTTCAGGAGGTGCCATGGTCCTGTAGCTACAGCAGCTGCAGCAAACTACGTGTCCCCTGTTGCTGTCCCTCCTTAGAAGGACAATCACTAAAGGCAAGTGCAAGCCAGTCAAGGATACAGTGTGCCAGGATACCCTGCCTCAGTAGGCGACCGCTCCTGGGAGGAAGGAGTGTGACAGTCCTCAGAGGAAGCTCTGGGAATGGATGTGGCATCTGGATGGGGTCCTGGGTGACCTAAGGATGATGGCGTTCAATACTGGGTGCCTCAGTCAGAGAGGCTCTGGCTGAAAAGAAGTGGTGCCCTCCCCAGGCCATATGGTGCATGGCTCATAGACCTCAGGGACAGCCCACCCAGGCCAGGGCCTGCCTGTGATGGCTGTGGGCGTTCTGCTCTGTGAAACTGCCACCTCCCTTCTCTTCTTTTCAACCCCATCTCAAAAGCCAATTTTACAGAAGCTGAGAGGCAAAGAAATGAGGAGAAATTAGCAATTCAGTTTACTCTGAAAAGACAATTGTTGTAATTTTTCTTATTTCTAAGGATGGTCTAAGCATAAAGAAACTAATACTGACCTGGCGTTGAGACTGTTTTCTTGGAGACTTTTGTAGAAAAATCTACGAAGCATTCTGCAAATTCTCAGTTATATGAATGTTGAACACAGTTACAACTCATTTATGTGTGTTGTTTTTTGATGTTTGGTTACATTCTATAAGAAATCGTTTTTCATATCGTTGTGCAGGGAAGCTCACAGTCAGATTGAAAAGCGGCGTCGGGATAAAATGAACAGTTTTATTGATGAATTGGCTTCTTTGGTACCAACGTGCAATGCGATGTCCAGGAAATTAGATAAACTGACTGTGCTAAGGATGGCTGTTCAGCACATGAAAACATTACGAGGTGAGGCACTGGGCTTCATTGCTTTATGTCCTTGCCCACAAGTGTTACCGCCCTTGCCTAGAATGTTCTGGAGTCCGCAAGGCAAAGGTTTATTACTTACCAATATGTGGTCTTGAGTAATATGGCTGTACTTTTCAGCAACAGCCATGATGCCCAATGAGGTGATTTGTTGAGCTTGTGTGGGTGTTGACATGCAGTTTTGCAGTCACGCTTGCTCAGAGCACACAAGCTGCGTGCTTTACATGTCTCTGTGGGTGCATGTCATCGGACCACATGCATATCAGAGAGGACACCACTGACGTCACATCTCACATATGTGTGTTCCTGGGTCCCACCCCTACAATCGTAGCAAACAGAAATGTAGGTGTACACAGTGACACAGAAAAGCCAGTTTCCGTTTTTAAGAGGAAAATACATCATGGCCCCTTTGAAGAGTGAGTCACTGGTTGCTGGTTCTTGCAGCGTTTCATTGTCAGGAATGAACTCTGAAGATATTTTCATCTTCCTGGAATTTTCCCGAACCAGATCGACTCTTTGTGAGGGAGGCAGTATTTTCCTTCTTTTCTGAGTGTGGGGAGGGTGAGAAAATAGAGGCAGAAAAGTGGAAGCGACTTATCCAAACCACAAGAGAAATCTGAAATATATCAGGCATTTCAGTGAATGTTGTTCCTGGAATTTTCCATAGCTAGTCTTGGACTTTTGGAGGAAATCGGAAAGTGGGCGCTCAGTCAGATCTCTGACCTGTGTGGTAAAAGAACGGCTTCTTGTTATATTTACACAAAGCCACAAGAAATAAGAAGTAGATGGTTTTGTCTGACTTTGGATCATTATTCAAAAATATAAATATTGTATCCCATGCTTGGAGAATGGCATTGAAAATTCATAGTAGCAAGGATGATATGGGTTAAATTATTATAATTTCTATTAAATTAGGGGGAAAAAAGTGGCAACTCTCAAGTTATAATAAAAAGCAGAGACTTGTATCAATAAGATGGTTGCAACTGGGCGTGGTAGCTCATGCCGGTAATCCCAGCACTACAGGAGGTGGAGGCGAGAGGATTGCCTGAGCCCACGGGCTTGAGACCAGCTTGGGCAACTTGGCGAGATCTCATCTCTACAATAAGTTTTTAAAAATTAGCCGAGCATGGTGGCGCGCTCCTGAGGTTCCAGCTACTTGGAAGGATGAGGTGGAAGGATCACCTGAGTCCAGCAAGTCAAGGCTGTGGTGGCCGTGAGTGTGCCACTGCATTCCAGCCTGGGCGACAGAGTGAGACTGACTCAAGAAATAAAAAATAAAAATAAAAAATAGGATGGTTGCAACACATCCTCTTTACCTCCTTCCCCCGATACTCTGAATTGTTATAGATCTGTTTCATTTTATTTCTTCACTGTTCTGCCGATTCCAAGTCGTTTTCCGCTGGCGTTTTTGTCTGTGAAATTATTGTTCTCCTGAAAAATGCCAGATTGACAGCTTTTCAGACATAAGCCTTGTCTCCCTTCAATCCTGGGAGCCAGAGCTGCGTTTACTGAAGTAATGCACTTCTCTGGGCTGCCAAGCTCATTTTACTCACCCCGATGAAAAGGAACTCACATTAAATGCCTTCTACAGCATATTTACTCAGGCCTGGCAGACTGGATGATTTCCCAAGAACATTTCGAGTGGTGATTTGGGGGACTGCTAGACAGCCCACTTAATGCCGATCTTGGGAGGAGGAAAGCCTCCCAGGAGCGTTCACCAGTTTCCTTCCAGCACTGCCGTCTCTCTTAGAAGCAGACTTTAAATGTCCTTTTATTAGCTTTTGGTTTTCCCTATAATGAGAAAAGCAAGCTTGTTAAGTCCCCTGTGGGTAACAGTGCTCTCTTTTCAATGGAATTCTCTTTGGTATTACAGGATTCTATCCAAAGCCAGATCTAGGCCTGTCTCAGTTAAGGAAAAAGAAGATAAAATTGAAATCCCAGATGGTGAGGACTAGGCCACATCCAGAAAGTCTGAGGCAGTGAAGTAGAATGACACATTATCTGAGTATAAACCGTCCCAACGCTTTCTCTTTCTCTCCCCTAAGGTGCCACCAACCCCTATACAGAAGCAAACTACAAACCAACTTTTCTGTCAGATGACGAATTGAAACACCTCATTCTCAGGGTATGTTGCAATTGTGGGATTGTTTTACACATTTACTTTTATAAATTTCAGAGTAAGTTTCATTCTGTGGGAATCTGAGGTCTCAACATGGGACTGTTTAGGCCCACTCTGCCTTATTTTATTGTTTGGACAGCTTCACGTTCCTCGCACAAAACCTTTCTCCTCCTCTTTCACCCTTGCTTAGGCAAAAATGGAAGGTCTATGCCACCGCGATTTTAAATCAGAAGAGGCAGAATTTTGTTAAAAATAGAAGGGAGTTAAGAATCACATTTCTGCATGAAGATTTTAGGAAGTGCCTAAAACTGACAACTGCGAATGTCTCTTTTCCTGGCTTAACAAGAAGTCCACCTAAATCTTTACACCAAAATCCCATCAAAACAACACCACTTCCAAGGACCTCAAGGCCCCAAAAAGAAAATAAATGGAAGAGGTGGATGCCTTTGCCTGCTTGACTTCAGCATTCTCTTTGTCGTGCTAAGTCTCTGCAGAGAAATGATTGAGGTGGCACCGGGGGAACGTGCTGGCTTCTATGATTGGGTCTGCACAGGGCTCCAAGGTGTGCTACTAGCTCAAGGGCCAGACACATATCTTCTCGCTAACTATTGAAAAGAATAGAAAATCATAACTAAAAGAAAGGATACCCATTCTCACCTCCCACGAAGCCAGGGCTGACCTTCCCTGCTCAGCCCCTGACAGAATCTTGGCACCCATCTTTGAGTAGATGTTTGCAAAGCCCCAAGGTAGAGCGTGGTCCAGCTGGATTTTGGCATGATCACTGTCCATTGGCAGCTCAAGGCTCAAGGCTCTCTGTAAGCCTGGCCTGTCTGCTCACTCCAGTGTTCTCTAGTCATCCCCTCATGATGCACTATAGCAAGTTGGAAAGCATTCGGCTGCAGGGAACAGAAGACCTGATGCATAAATCGGGTTTTGTATCCTAAGAACAACTGGTCCTGGGTGGGCTTGCTGTGGTGGTTCAGTGAGGTCAGTAGGTGCTGGGCTCTTTCTGTCTTGGCATCAGCCATGCTAAGCTAGCACTTGCTTGTTTCCCTAATGAGCCTCGTGGCTGTGCCAGGTCTGAGGGTCAGGGGAGGCACTGGGCTGTCTGTCCTTTTTACCAGGAAAGGATACGCCTTCTTGGATAAGCTTGGTAGTGGACCTCAGCTTATCTAGAAGTGCATCCCTTAGTTACTCCTAGCTGCAAGGCATGGTGCAGAAACAAGTGTCTGGATTTTCCAGCCTCCGTAGTAGAGACAGGCAAGAGAGGAAGGGGCGGGGAGTGGGGCTAGGAATTGGCCCCCACCAGTGTGTTCCACCCCCACTTTTCAGAGCCATATGCATTTGCTGGGTCTCCCTTGAGAAGTGGCTCTCACAGCCCCATATGCCACTGCAGCTGGCCTGGCTGGCCTGACGGCAATTGAGGCTGGTGTCTCCCTTGTCAGAGAAGCCATCTCATGAGTGCCATGTCATCTGGGGCAGCCGCAGTACTGTCCTCCTGTCCCCCCACAACTCTCGTATGCATGACTTCTCGTTAGGGCAGGTATTTTACATCCCATTTAGGTGCAGTTCGTGTTTTTTGAGCTTAATATAGGACTTCTTTTTTGTCTCTGTCAAAAGGCCCCTAGTCCAGCTTGTCCTTAGTGACCCTTGAATCTTTGTGTGACTCACAGATCTGTCAGGCATGCCTCTGTGCCATTCATTCTCATTTACTCATGAACACAACAAACATTTCTGCATATTAGTAGCCGCATGGCACGGCGCTGGGAACATCCATATCGGTGATACATACTTCGGGGTGGGCCCAGGCTTCCCGGTAAGTGGCCCTTTGATTACCACCCTTGGGACACAGGGATGCAGACTCCCAAGTCTCCCCACCTCTCCATTCTTTTCATAAAGCCATCCATGTTCTCAGGTAAGAGTTGCTGAGGTTAGAACATGAGCTTTATGTGCAGCATCCGTGAAGCTGCCTTGAGGGCCAGCGTCATGGGTGCACCTCTGTGGTCACATAGGGCCCCGTGCTTGGTTTAATGTATTGTCGTCATCTTGAAAGTCTTGATTTTTGAACAAGGGTCCCTGCAGTTCTATTTTGTACTGGGCCACACAAATTATGCAGCTAGTCCTAATTACCATGCTGGTAATTTGATTGTTTTTTTTTAAAGTGTATATGTATATGTTTTTATTATATGTATATAGCCAGCTCCTTTTACAGTGACACATGCTTAGTGATTTTCTTGTTACTGCTTTCCCTAGTAATTTCCTCTCGGGTATCCATACTTCTCAGGGCACGGAACAGGAATCATAACATTGTTCTCGCTACATACTCCCCCTTGGGCTTGGCTTTTCTGCTCCTCTGTTGGGTGCCACATTCATGGTGTCTCCTGCCTGATGAGACTTTGCTCATCTCCCTGGCACATGCCAATGGCTGTAGAATACTGTCCAGTCCCTTGCCACATCTGAGTGCCCAGTTCCTGGGAATCAGCTCCAACAGAAGGCAGGGTGCCTCAGATGAGGCTTGGACAGTTTGGCAGCAGGAATAGGACTCTGGCTTCTCTCTCTCCTTCTCTCTCTCTTTCTTTTTTCACTCAGCGTCTCATTCTGTCGCCCAGGCTGGAGTGCGGTTGCACAATCACGGCTGCCGCAACCTTGACCAGTTGGGCTCAGGCGCTCCTTCTGCCTCAGCCTTCCAAGTAGCTTAGAATTACAGGTGCATGCCACCATGCCCAGCTAATTTTTTTTTAATTGTATTTTTATTTTTATTGTAGAGATGAGGTCTCCGACCCCTCAGCTCAGGCAATCCTTTCACTTTTGCCTCCCAAAGTGCTGGGATTACAGACGTGAGCCACTATGCCCAGCATTTCTTTACTAAGTGCTTTCCAAAGATCTTTAATAAACTGGGTGTCAGGGATCCGTCAATCGTGTCAGTGTATAATAGCTGCATACTCTCATTTCCCGTGTTTTGAAAACCAGGCAGACCACATGAGGCCTTCGGTATCATTTAGCAACTAACAACATCTTCCTCGAGTGTTCTTGGGGCACATGTAGCGTCCCATGGCCTCTGCTCTTCAGCTGTTCCTGGGCCCTTTTCCGTCACCCGATGGTCAGTCTGCCAGAGTGCAACGGAGTCGGCCTGTCCAGAGCCCCCCTGCACAGACTGCCTCGCTGGCCTCGGAACTTCCTTGCTTTCCCCTGGATGTGTTGAAATTGATTTTGCTTGTGTTCAGCTCAGGCCTGACCCCTCCAGAATATTACAGTCACCTTCTTCCTAGGCACATCACCGCATCAATGAAAAGCCTCAAAAACACTTTCCTTGTGAGATATAAGATTGTCTGCAAGGCAAATGAGGAAGTTATTAATACTCTATTTTTTGACAGAATGAGGCTTCCAGCAGATGGTGCTTGGAAAGTTACTTCCCCCTCACTGTCATCCTGTGCCCCCGGGCCAGCTTAGGGACCTAACTTGGGAAAGGATCCTCCCCGGCGTCCTTCTGCCTGGGTGGCCTGCCAGGTTCTCTCAGCAACAGCGATTCTGGTCCCCTCTCACTCACTTCTGCTATTCAAAGTGCATGTACCGTTCTTTTACCTTCTGGCACATGAATACGTTTCCTAGTTCTTTGAATTAAACTTCATCCCAAAGGCCATTTTATGGAAAAGGGAACAATAAAGCAAGAGATTCGCCTGCTGTGCATTAGAACCCAGGAGCTGAGTCATAAGAGCCAAGGCGCGACAGAGTGGGACACACCCTCCCTGTCACTGGAAGACCCCAGCGGGGCTGAGCCACCATCCATCTGGAAGGCCATAGGTAGGATTCACGCGCATGTAGATGGGATAGCTTAAGTGCTCAGGTGCTGAAGCTTTGGTGCTTACCTGCTTCGGTCTCTCACCAAATGTTGTCCTGTCTTCCCACCTGTCTTTGTTGGCACTTCAGATTTTTACCTGTATGCAAACCGAGGAAGGGATAAGAAGAATCTAAGGGGATAATTTCACGTCACTCTTCTCGTCTCACGTAGACTACAAATAGCCCAGCTCTGGATTGAGCAATAGTGGTTAAGAACAGTAGTTCTCAACCCTGTGGACATTAGAATCATGTTGTGGGGGGGAGTGGGATGGGGGTTAAAAAATACCCCAGTGATCGGCCCCATGCCAGACCCTCAGCATAAAAACAAGACCAGCACCACAAATATGGACAGCTGCTGTTCTGGAGAGCTCCCTGTGAGTGGAGGTGTTCAAGTGGCAGGCAGATGGTGGCTGAGATATTGGAGAGGGGATTCCAATGTTCAAGGCTCCTTCCCAGCTCAGACTCTGTGACTCCACAGACTCGTTGTAACTGGAGTAATGACACATGATTTCACAGGACCATCGTACTGTCAAAAGAACATTCTTAAGCTGAATTCTGCTTTGCAGAAGAACTTACCTTAATTGGACTTTTCCCTATAATTATTAGATGATATGTGGAGAACACACACACACATACACACACACACACACACACACACACACACACACACATACAATCTGCCTTGGAGGGAATCTTCCTGTTCTCCTAAGGCATTCGTCTCAAGCATCCTGCTCTCAGGATACCAGTGAGACTGTCAAGGAGTGTTCCTGTGCTTTGGATGCATAGACAGCAAATCCTTGATTTGCTATCAGGGTGATTACAAATCGTGTTTCCTAAAGTGTGATAAATTGATTATCCATTTCTCCTGATTAGGCAGCAGATGGATTTTTGTTTGTCGTAGGATGTGACCGAGGGAAGATACTCTTTGTCTCAGAGTCTGTCTTCAAGATCCTCAACTACAGCCAGGTATTGTTTGTGCCCCTGTTGGTTAGGGGCAGCCTCACAGCAGTCAGAAATGCCACCCCATTTTTTTTTTCAGAATAATTACAGTCTACAAATCACTTGTGAAATCCTTCTTTTGGAAGATTCTTGACTTCTCAACAGATACATCTGTTAAAATACATTTAAACTTTGAAGCCGGGCTCGGTGGCTCAGCCTGTAATCCCGCGCTTTGGGAGGCTGAGGTGAGTGGATTGCCTGAACCCGCGGGTTCGAGACCCGCCTGGGCAACTTGGTGAGACCTCATCTCTACAGTTAATCAAAAAATTAGCCGGGCGTGGTCGCGCACGCCTGTAGTTCCAGCTACTTGGAAGGCTGAGGCGGAAGGATCGCCGGAGCCCAGCAGGTTGTGGCTGCGGTGGCCGGGAGCGGCCACTGCACTCCAGTCTGGGCGACGGAGTGAGACGCCAACTCAAAAAAAAAAAAAAACTTTGAAAAATTGTTCATTAAGTTCCATATTTCCCCCATTAGAAAATCTGGCTCTGACCTGATCAACAGCTTTATGACTTTTTTATTGCTTCAATATAAATATCGCACAACAGTGGGTGGGGGTGGGGGCGCAAAACTGTCTGACAAGGAAGAAAGGCAGGCAGGTGATACAGTACCAGAGAGTAAGAAATTGGGAATCTACCCATACTGTGTTTGCAGTGATGTGTCACTTATTAGCTCCAGCTTCCTCTGAAAATTCATGCTAATAACCCATACCCTTTATGGTGCTTATAGGATCAAATAAGAGTAACACTTACGGAAACTTCTGCGACAGAGCTTTTCACCTATGATGTCCCCAGAGTTTTTATTCATTTATTCATTCATTCACTCTTTCACACACTGACGTTTGCACAGAAGCTTGGTAGGCAGAAGACTTGAAGAATTAAAATGACACTTATGTAAATTACAATAACTTTGACGTTTCCGAAGTGTTTTACCCTTTTTCGTCTCAGAGCAGAGTTATAGAGGCAGTTTCTATGATGTCTGCTAGCAGATACAATACCAGGTATACGGGTTCACACGGGACATGTGTACAGGTTCACATGGGAAATGTTGGAGATCTTACGCTCAAAAATACAAAATGAAGGCAAAGGATGTGCAGACTGTGAGCGCTTACTTGTATAATTTATCTTCCACATGCAGTTGACTTGTTGTGTGTAACATTTCGTCCCCACAGAATGATCTGATTGGCCAGAGTTTGTTTGACTACCTGCATCCTAAAGACATCGCCAAAGTCAAGGAGCAGCTCTCCTCCTCCGACACTGCACCCCGGGAGCGGCTCATAGATGCAAAAAGTGAGTGCTGAGAGGACCCCGTTTCCTTGACAGCCGCTCCCAGGTGACCCCCAGTGAGCGCCAGTGAGTGTGGGGCACAGATGTGTGCCATGGGCTCAGCCTCTCTGTCCCTGCTTCTCTGCCCCTTTCCTGGGGCACCGGAGCAAATTTGGACTAAATGGAATCATTTATTTTTTTTATTTTTTTATTTTTTTGAGTTAGAGTCTTACTCTGTCACCCAGGCTGGAGTGCAATGGTACGATCACATTTCACCGCAGCCTCAGCCTCCTGGTCTCAGACTGTCCTTCTTCCTCAGCCTCCCAAGTAGCTGGGACTTCAGGCGCGTGCCTCCACACCCAGCTAACTTTTTTATTTTTTGTAGAGATGAGGTCTCACTATGTTATCCAGGCTGGTCTCAAATTCCTGGCCTCAAGCAGTCCTCTCGCCTTAGCCTCCCAAAGTGCTAGAATTATAGGCATGAGCCACCACACTCAGCATCAGTGGAATTATTTACGTTTTTTGTTTACATAAAGAAAAAAACTCAATTTCCAGATTTACTGGGAAGACCTACTTTGACTTGATTCTTTCTGATTTTTAGACTTTTTTTCCCCCAGTGTAGCAATTCCCAGTATTGCTCCTGAGCTTGAAGAACTAAGTTTGATTTGTTCCCCCAGAGCTAGTGGCCTCTGTTTATCTGAGTTGCATACATGCGCCTCATAAAAGGAAGATCCTTCAAATGTAAACGTTTCTTTAGCAGAGTGTCCCTCGCTAGATTGGCACCCCTCCAATTTGTCTTCTTGAACTCGAGGAACCTCCATTCATACCCCAGCTTCCTGCACCTGCACCCCCTCCCGTGTCCCCTGGGTAGGGCCCCAGCAGCAGCCCTCTTCTCCGTCAGTCCCGTGGGAGGCTATGTAGTCTTGCATAATGTGGATTCTGGAGGCAGGCTGCTGGGCTCCCATCCTGGCTCCACCATTCACTACCCGTGTGACCTTGAGCAAGTCACTTAACCTCTTGTGCCTCAGTTTTCGCACCTGCAAAATAGTACCTCTTTCATTGGGTTGTTGTGAGGCTTAAATATGTGAATATACATAAAGCAGGTGGGACAGTTCCTAGCATGTAGTAAGTATAGTATCCTTGTGGCATTAACCTTGGCTCAGTGCAGTCTTGCCTAACTAGCATCCTGCCTCCAAGCTCTTCATGTTCATCCCTCGAAAGAAATACCCTCAGAGGAATCGCCTTTAAAACATCCCTCTCCTCACCCTAAACTCCTCGCCCTAAAGATAAAATGCAGTCTCTGGTACCTGTTCTTTATAGTCTGGCCTTGGTTGTTTGTTTTGAGTCGGGGGTCTCACTCTGTCACCCAAGCTGGAGTGCCGTGGCATGATCACAGCTTACCACAGCCTCGGATTGCTGGGCTTAAGCGATCTTCCCTTCTCAGCCTCCTGAGTAACTGGAACTATAGGCATGTACCACCATGGCTGGCTATGTTTTTGATTTTTCACAGAGACAGGCTCTAACTATATTGCCTAGACTGGTCTCGAGCTCCTGGGCTCAAGCAGTCCTTCCGCCTGGGAAGTGCTGGAATTATGGGCATGAGCCACCACGCCCAGCTGGCCTTGGCATTTTTATAGTGACCCAAGGAGAAAAAGATGAACGGTGTTTGTTTTTTGCCTTTGAGGCTCTTATCACATAGCCAGGGAAACAAGGAGAGACAGCACCCTGCCGAATAATAGGTGCAGTCATAGAAGTAGTACCAGGCATAGAGAATGGGGTGATTAATTCTCACGTGGGCGTGAGGACAGGCATCACTGAGTAGATGACAGCCAAGATGGGTTTGAAAAGATCAATTCATGTTCACAGTGACTAAGGGAATACAACAGCAGAGGACACAATGTGTGGACAGTGCACAGGTGCAGAGCCTCATGGCCTGCTCCATGCTGTTAGACAGGCATGTAGGGAGGGTAGGGGCTGTCCCGTCAAGGTCTTTTATTCTGTGGGGACGCTGCAAAGGACCGTGAGCCGGTGGGGCAGGCTCGGATCAGCATCCTGGGAGAGGTCACTGAGTGGCGATGTGGGAGGAAGGTAGGAGGGAGGAGACCCGGGGGAGCCCTGGGCAGTGGCCACTCCCTGGCACAGCTGCCCTTGTGATGAGTGCAGGGCTGCCCCCAGCTTCTGCACTCGCACACAGCCAGTGTTTCCTAAGGTGGCCTGTGCCTTAGAGCACCTGGGGGCTTCTCGGCAGTCATGCACCACCTCCAGAGATTCTGATTTGCTTGTTCCAGACAGCCCTGCCCACTAGAAACAGAACGCAAACCACACATGTCAGCCACAGGTGTCATTTTACACTTTCTCATCACATTTTAAAAAGTAAAAGTAGCCGGGCTTAGTGGCTCAGCCTGTAATCCCGCGCCTTTGGGAGGCTGAGGTGAGTGGATTGCCTGAGCCCGCGGGTTCGAGACCCGCCTGGGCAAGCGAGACCTCATCTCTACAATAAATCAAAAAATTAGCCGGGCGTG
>CAUYQG010268502.1:0-22602 GCA_963574415.1 Tarsius wallacei
ATTCACTCGTCTCTTTGCTTTTTATCTCAACACACACCTCCCCTGGGTGGGGCGTGTGGGGGGGCGGGGGGGGGGGGGGGCGCCCACGGGCAGTGGAAGGAAACTGCTAGGGAAGGGAGGGGCAGACCTCATCAACAAGAGTACCTGCATGATCAATGTTTATATACCTAACCCTGAATTGTACCCCATATCTCTATAATAAATGATAATTTTTTTAAATGCAAAAAGAAGAGGTACTGGGAAATTAATAGGAAAAACATTATTATTAAAATCATAAAGGAAAATATTTATGTATTTGACTATGTAAAATTTCTTCTGAATGATAAAAATAATTCAAGTTCACTTTACTTAATTTTTATTTAAAGGTTGCTATGCTACAGGAACTAAACTACAACCTTCATGTATAGTGACTCCTTTCTTCCTGGTAGTTGTATAATACAGTTGATTGTATTAGGGTTCTCCAGAGAAACAGAACTAATAGGATATCTATATTTATAAATGTAGATGTTATATATACATATGTATACATATGATAGATATATAAATAAGTAGATATAAAATAGTCTCTTGTCAGTTCAAGTCAGGTTTTCCCATTAAACAAACCCCAATCAAATCAAAAATATATATTTGCATGTGAGTATATGTATATATATATATAGAGAGAGAGAGAGAGAAAGACACAAGGGGAGAGAGAGAGAGAGAGATTTGTTATAAGGAATTGACTCCCACAATTATGGAGGCTGAGAAGTCTTAAGATTTGTCATCGGCAAGCTGGAGACCCAGGAGAGCTGCTCTCTGAAGATGTGAGAATCCGGAGAACCAATGATTTAAATTCAGTTCTAAAAACCAGCAGCTCAAAATCCAAGAAGAGCCTGAAGGTTGGAAAAAACCAATGTTCCTGCTCAAGCAGACAGACAGGAGGAATTCCCTCTTACCCAGACTTTTTGCTCTATTCAGCTCTTCAATTGATTGGATCAGACCTAGCCCTATTAGGGAGTGCAATCTGCTTTACTCAGTCTACCAAATCAAATGATGATCTCATTCAGAATCACCCTCACAGACATACCCAGAAGAATGTTTCGGTACCCCATAACCCAGTCAAATTGACATATAAAGTTAATCATCATACTAATATTTTCTCCTTTCAGCACATGAGGAAACTAAGGTTTAAATTGCTTCACCAGAATCACACAGCTAGAATGGTAAGGTCAAACCTTGTAACCAGCTCTGTCAGAAACCAAACAAGCTCCATCTGACAAACTGGGAGAAATATTTGTAAAATGTAAGACAAAGAAAAAAATAACAAGGATTTTTACAAATCAATAAAAATTATGAGTACCTCATATCAGTATCAGCGACAAACTAAAGAAAACAGACAATTACAGAGGAAATGACTGTTAATAAAAAATAAATACGTTCAATCTCTTTAGTGATGAAAGAAATACAAATCAAAACAATGAGGCATCATTACAGATACCATATCAGTCTTGAAGATTACTTAGTGTGGGCTAGGAGCAAGGAAAGTTATACATTTATGCACTATTAATATAAACTTTTAGGGAGCCCAACTTGGAGAAATCTATTAAAATTTAAAAATATATTCTTTTTTGACAGAGCAATTTCTTCTAGGTATTTCTCCTATAGATATACATACATGTGCAGCTATATGTACAAAAATGTCCATTACAGTATTGTTAATGAGAACAAAGTATTGCAAACAACCTAAATGTCCATCAAATAGGATTTAGGTTAAATGATGATGTGTTTATATAGCAAAATTTTATGCAGTCATTAAAATAATAATAAGGGGAAAATATACACAATATTATTTGTGTGGAGAAAAACAAGGTGCACAACCATATGCACACTATAGTCTTGCTTTCATACAAATATATAAAGTTAATACAAGAACTTTTATTGAAGGATATAGGTAGTTTTGGGGGGAGGGGAATGATAGAATAGCTCTGAGCCATTACTTTAATTATTTTTGTTTTCTTATATCCAGAGTCTGATTCACTATGAAGCTCATTAAGTCTAAGCTTCAGGGCCTCTGACTTGTATGAAGCTCTCTCAAGGCCCTGGGAAGGACCTTAGCAATGTGTTCACATATGTTTTTGCAAATTTAAAAAAGTAAAATAATGCCACTTCAATCAGTTAAGGCAGCTATCCATTTCAGTTGAGACTTCTCTGTCACACTTCCTCTCAAGTTGGGTGCTACCCAAGTCTTCTCCCAAGGGAAGACTGAGCATACTTTGACCTCCATTCAGACTTTCCCTCTCTTATCTCTTCATTATCACTGTCTATTACAGGCTCTTAATCCCTTATAGGAAATTCCAAAATCCAGAACAAGCTATGAACACTTTCATCAGTATTCCTTTGGCAACAAAGCTTGATCTGATTGAAGTTTGTTTAGCAGGAAAACTTGACCTGGACTGACATGAGACTATTAAAGATTCTACTTATCCCACTTACTGTGAACATTCATATTTTGCTTCAGAAATGAGTATGCCTTTGACTGTGGATATTGTCTAGTTCCCAAGAAGGTTTTAAATAATAAATACCGAGAGAAAATGCACAAAGGATGAGAGAGAACAAAAGATCAGGTACTGACCCTACTGAAATAGATTTTTCAGAGATAATCTAAAAAACAGTTTTAAATGGAGCCAAATCTTTCCTTTTGGGACCCAAAAGAGCATCTCTCTGGCATAATAGGCAAGTTGTCAAGAGGTGAATTGCCGTATGTGACAATGAGAGTAAGGTTGCCTGTTTCTAATGAAGTCAGAATCTTTACAGTTCTTAATCCATGTTCCAAGGGTGTCAAAACAATGCTGACTGTGATCTCTGAATTAAAGGTGGGTTTTAGATGGAGAGCACAAGCCTGTGAGACACATATTGGCATACCCAATATAAGTTTTCCTGTGTACGTAGAAGAACTGGAATACAGAGGAGAACAATCATTTGTTAATCCAGTTTCTCCCTCTATTGTTCTACACAAAACATCAGGTATAGAGAACACTGAACCTGGAGACTGAAAGCCTGTTGTATGCCTGGACCTAGTAGTGCTGATCAGAAGGAAAATTCATGTACTATATGATCAGAATTATTTAGATTTAGACTTACAAAGTAATCATACTGTAAAGAGAGAATAAAAGTCATAGTAGGACATGCAAGTCAAAACAACAATGATATGCTATTTATTCCCAATGCCTATTGTCAGTGTTGATGCGGATACTCAGGAATCCTTGTGCATCACAGGTGGTCATGATGCCTGGAGAGGTCATTTTGGAAAGCAATCTGGCAGCAAGTATCAACACAAACAGCAGTTGTATTTTCTTGGGAGAAGGGGAGAAGAAAGGAGTTTTGTATGGACAGATAGCAAGTGGGTCATGTACTCAAAAGTCAAAGGATTTAAAAAGAAGCAAATCATACTGAATCAGTAGATTCAGGAAGCTGTCTCTTTCAGCAAAATTTTTGGGAGACTCAGTTGAGACAAGAAGGAAAAAAACCATAGACGTGAACTAAGAAAGCAAATGAAATGCAAATAAGGGGAGCAGAGGTTTCTCTTGATCTGCATGGAAAAATAATAATAATAGCAATAAATACTACATGAACTGAATTATCATTCTAAACTTTGTAAATTCTCAATTCCTGAACATAACAGGGCCTATGGTCTTAGAAAAGGGATTGTGCATCTTTATTTTAGTTTCATATAAAAGATGTCCTTTTAAAAATTATTCTTAACACTTAGCTTTCCAATATGTTTAATGAAACCTTAAGCTGATAAAGGGGACCTACAAAAAATTGTACTGCTAACATTATACTAATGATGACTGACTGAATTATTTCCCTCAAAGCTCAGGTAGAACACAGGATGTCTGCTCTTACCATCTGTGGTCAACATTATGCTGGCAGACTCTCTCCATTAGCCTGGAGAAGATGACAACCCTGGCTCACACCTTGACTTTAGCCTTGTGAGAGACCCTAAGTCAGGGAATGCAGGTGAGCTACATCTAGACTCCTCATCCACAAAAACTGTGATGTAATAAATGTTGTTTCAAGCCATTTAAGTTTTGGGTGTACTTGTTATACAACATTAGACACATAATAATACTACAATCAACAAGGTAATAGTAGAGCTAATAATTGAACTTACCAAGGTAACATAATACAAAGTCAATATTTTTAATTGTATTTTTATATTCTATATACAAACAATTGGAAATTGAATTTTTATAAAATAGTTTTTACTTTAACACCAAAAAATTAAATACTTAAATAAGTTTAGCAAAACGTGAAATTTCTGTTTGTCGATAACTAAAAAACATTGCTGATAGGAATTTTAAAATACCTAAATAAAAGGGAAGATATACCATGTTCATAAATAGTAAACTTCAGTATTGTTAAGATATCAATCCCTGCCACATTGATCTATAGATACAATGCAATTTCAATCTAAATCTGAGCAGGAAAATTTGTAGAAATTGATAAGCTTATTCTAAAATTCATATGGAAATTCAAAAAGCCTAGAATAGCCAAAACAATTTTGTAAAAAAAAAAAAAGAATTAAGGATTTAAACTACAATAGTCCCTTTTTATCTCTAGTTTCATTTTCCTCAGTTTCAATTACCATAATCAACCGCAGTCTGAAAATAGGTGAGTACAATACAATAACATATTTTGAGAGATAGTGAAAGAGAAAAAGGCCACACTCACATAATGTTTACTATAGTATATTATCATGATTGCTTTATCTTATTATTAGTTATCACTGTTAATCTCTTACTGTGGCTAAATTATAAATTAAACATTAACATAGAAATGTAAGTATAAAACACTTAATGTACATAAGATTTAGTATTATCTGCTGTTTCAGGCACCCACTGGGAGTCTTAGAATATATCCCCCATGACTACTGTATCTGATTTCAGAATTTACTATGAAGACACATTAATGAAGACAGTGTGGCACTCTCATAGGATGGTTATAAAGCTGAAGAGAGTTTACAGAAAGATCTACATATACAAGGTAAATTTATTTTTAACAAATGTACCAAGGTCAATAAATGTGGAAAAGGTAATCTCATCAACAATTAGTGCTAGAACAATTGGATATCTCCATGTAAAAACAAAAACAAACAAAAACCTGAAACTTAATTTTAACTTTACCATAAACAAAATACATCTGATTTAAAAAAAACAACCTCTATCTAGAATATATAAAGAATTCTTACAATTTAACAGTAAGACTCAGCTTTAAAGTTGTCAAAGGGACATCAGTAAGATGGCAGAATAAAAAGCTAAGGCCTTTTTTCCTATGACAAACATACCAATGCAGCAACAGTTTGCAGATAAATTCCCTTTGTAAGAAATCCAAAAGATAATTGAAAGACTCTTGAACTATTGATTAATGCAAAACCAGACTCATGGAAACTGGTCAAGAGATTTAGGACACCTCAACACAGTGCCCTAAAATCAGAAAGAGACCTCCTAGCTATGAGCTTCTCCCAGGGAAGGAAAAGGAATGGTTCACCTGTCCAGTGCCCCAGTTTTTCTTAGGGGGTGCCCCAGAGGACTTGGCTTCTATTTTGCCAGTTTTGGAGTTCTGGTGGGACCAGCACCATCTAGCTGCTTGAGGAAGAGCAAAGATGGTAACTTGAGCTGGTACACCACAGATCCTCTTTCTTGCTCAGCACAGAATAAGTGGAAAAAAATCCCAGCTCTCACCTACCACCTGGCGGGGGGCGGGGGGGAGTTGATCTGTGGCTCCAGCACCCCACCTTCTCTGGGGATACCCAAAGAACTGGCATCTGTTTTGCCAGTCTTAGAACTCTGATGAGTCTAGCACAGGATAGCCACCTGAGGGAGAACAGGAATGGTGGTTTGAACTGGTAGATGCCATAGCTCCCCTGTGTTCTGGTTCAGCACAGAACAAATGGGTGGCTGGGAGGAAATTTGCACTTGCCTGCTTCTTTCTGAGGAGGGAAAGAGTTAATGGAGGCTCCCAGAATCTCTGGCCTGACTGATTGTAGGGGTCTTCTCCTGTACAAGGGCAGTTAGAGAAGACTGGGAGAGTTGCAGACACCAATGTGCAACACAGAGACCGATGTGCACACCAATGTGCAACACAGAGAGCCACATAAAAGAAAGAATCATGTAAAGATGTTCAAGGAAAACTTTCAGAAACCAACCCTAATGAAAAAGAATTATATGCTTTACCTGACAGATAATTATCTTTCATAAAGATGCTCACCAATGTCAAGAGAACAATGCATAAACAAGTGAGAATTTCAACAACAAAGAGATAAAAAATATTTTAAAATATCGAACACAAAATTGATGCACAAAAAACAGCTGCATTTCTATAACCAACAACAAGCAGGCTGAGAACCAAATTAAAAAGCACAATCTCATTCACAATAGCCACACCAAGAATAAAATACCTTAACATTTGTCAGACTAAAGAAGTGAAAGACCTTTACAAGGAGAACTACAAAACACTGTTCAAAGAAATCAAGGAAGACACAAACAAATGGAAGAATATCCCATGCTCATGGGTTGGAAGAATCAATACTGTCAAGATGTCCATTCTACCCAACGTGATCTACAGATTCAACACAATCCCTATCAAATTGCCAGCATCATTTTTCACACACCTAGAAAAGACAATAGAGAAATTCGTATGGACACACACAAAAAAGCCTGAATAGCCACGGCAATCCTCAGGGGGAAAAAAAAAAAAACTGGAGGCATTACTTCGATACCACAAATGTTACTACAAAACTACTATAACCAAGACAGCACGGTATCTGGTACAAAAATAGACACACAGACCAATGGAATAGGAAAAAGAATCTGGAAATAAAAGCACAGATATTTAACCAACTCATCTTCGACAAAACCAACAAAAACAAACATTGGGGAAAGGAAACCATATTTCACAAACGGTGCCAGGGAAATGACAAACCACAAGCAGAAAAATGAAACTGAACCCCTACCTATCACCATATTTTAGTTAATTTTTGTAAATTAACTCAAGATGAATCAAGGACCTAAATGTAAAACCTCAAACTATAAGAATCTTAGAAGAAAACTTAGCAAACAGCATCCTGGACGTCAGAGTAGGCAATGAATCCATGGTCAAGTCCTCAAAATCAAATGCAGCAGAAGCAAAAATTGACAGGTAGAACCTTATCAAGCTAAAAAGTTTTTGTACAGTGAAGAAACCATCAAGAGAGCAGAGACAACCCACAGAATGGGAAAAAATATCTGCAAGCTATGCATCTAACAAAAGTCTAGCATCCAGGATCTACAAGTGAGTCAAATTAATTGACAGGAAAAAAATCAAACAACTGCATTTAAAAAGTGGACAAAAGATATGAACAGACACTTCTCAAAGTATACAAACAGCCAACAAACATGAAAAAATGCTCAGCTTTACTAATCATCAGAGAAATGCAATCAAAACTACAATGTGATACCACCTCACAGTCAGGTATTGCTATCATTAAAAAGGCAAAAAACAACAGTTGTTGGTGAGGCTGTGGAGAAAGGAGAACACTTCTGCATTATTGGTGGTAATGTAAGCTAGTTCAACAAAGCAGTGAGATATTTTTTCAAAGAACTAAAAATTGAGCTATCATAAAATCCAGCAATCTCATTTCTGGCAATATACGCAGAGGAACGTAAATCACCGTACCAAAAGACACCTGCACATGTATGTTCATTGCAACACTATTCACAATAGCAAAAACATGGACCCAATCCAGATGCCCATCAAAAGTGGACTAGATAAAGAAAATGTGGTACATGTACATGATGGAATGCTATGCAGCCATAAAGAACAAAATCATGTCCTTTGCAGCAACATGGATGCAGCTGGAAACCATCATTCTAAGTGAACTATCACAGAAACAAAAAACTGAATGCCGCATGTTTTCACTCATAAGTGGACCCTAAACATTGGGCACATGAGCATAAAGGTGGGAACAACAAATACTAGACACTGCTAAAGGAGAGTGGGAGAAAGGGAAGGAAGGGGAGGGAATAAGGGGTACATATCCACCTATTGGGTACCATGTCCACTACCAGGGGGAGAGTGGGCACACTAGATGTTCAAACCTCACGCAAACCTCGCACGCAATTTACTTATGTAGCAAATCCTCCTCACATGGACCCCACAACTCTAAAATAAAACTAAATATTAAAAATGACAAAAATAATCCCTGATTTCCTACTCTTGTCTGATTGCTCTAGCTAGAAACAAATGATAAAAATAAATAAAAATCTGCCTGTGAGGAAAAGATTTAATACAAACATTTCAAAAACCACTCACTCACCTTTAAAAAAAAAAGCCTTCCTTTGTGATTAGGGTGAGTTCCATGAAAGTCACAATTACAACCCTTGCACATATAAGCCATGTTCTTCTTGGCAGCGCCATCTCCTTTAGAGACAATGGTCTGTGAAGTCAAGGCACCCCCAAAGTGGTTCTCTCCCTCTCTTCCCCTTAATATGATGTTAAGGCAGCACATTTCGGCTAAAGTAGCCAAACACTAGAAACCACATTCCAAGTTAAATACAATAGTATGATGCAAAATTTTCAAATGCAGGGCTCCAGAAATAGTTACATGACGCTTACAACCATTTACCCATGCTGAAAATATAAAAGAATTGGAGATTATTGGAGACACAGAAGTTTCTGGAGAAAACTGTCAGTATACTGTGGACTGACCTTTCTCCTAAGAAGATCGGAAGAGGCCCTCTGCTTCTCACCTCATGCCTGAGGCAAGAAGATTCAAAGAACCACCCAGAGAGTTTACAGTTGCAACTCCATAACCTTTGAGTTTTGGGAGGTAAAGTAATTCCCTTGGACAGATCTGAGCCATGCAAGAGAGAACGCTGTCTTAAATCCTGTTCAAAGGATCATCTGTAAGAAAAAATAAACATCTAAAGAGAGACAAGGAGTGCCCAACTGAATGACTCCTAGGGGCTGTGGACAGAGTCACACAGGAGTCGAATACAAGTGATTTCCGCATGTCAAGGGAGCTTTGGGGCAGAGAGAGAGATTTCCAGTGATGAGCTTCTCCACAGAAGCTAGAAAAACGGTCAGTTTTAAACACGTCCCAAATTTAGAGGTATGAACACCAGATCACCAGCAGTACTTGTCAAGTAAGAGCTTCTTGTCTCCTGCACCTCTTTCTCTAATGGCTTTAACCCTAGAGCTGCAAGAAACCTTAGTTAGCAAGGAGGGAGGAGGCACCTAGGAGTGAGGAATTCAGGACTCCCCTTTCCCAGGGCTCCAGCATGGTCAAGTGGGGGAGAGGGAAGACGTGTTAACTTTAAAGCAAGATTGAAGTTTTGACTACTACATGGACATCGGCATTATAAATTACTACGATTACTTTTTCCATTAGAAGCCATCAGAGAATTGTTTGAGAAAGAGGTGCAGTCGTGGGAACTGCATAAATTTTCATGTGTAAAATGAGTATTGATCAACTGTCCCCTTGTCTTATTTTATTCTGCCCTTGGCTTTTGGACACAAGTCCTTTTTTTTTTCTCCTCTTCATGCTGTAGTCTAATAATAACAACGACGACGACAACCTGCCACCTTTACTGAGTGGTTACTTCGTTCCAGACACTCCACTATGTACTTTATATACGTTTCTTCCCTTTCTCCCCCTTCCCCCTCCTCCCCCTCTTTTTCTTTCTTCCTTCCTTCCTCCTCTTCCTCCTTTCTTTTTCTTCATTGTGATCTCACTTTGTTGCCCAGGCTGGAGTGCAGTGGCATGGTCATGGCTCAACCTCTTGGGCTCAGGCAATTCTTCTGCCTCAGTCTCCTGAGTAGCTGGTACTACAGGCACATACCACCACGACTGACTTTTTTTTTTTTTTGTAGAGATGAGATCTTGCTATGTTGCTCAGGTTGGTCTTGAGCTTTTATCTTCATACAACTCTCTATTATGGTCACCCCCATTTTTCATATCAAAGGCAAGGCTTTCCCAAGGTGGGACCATAGCAGTAAGCAAAGGAGCTGAGAATTTAACCCTGGTATTCGGATTCCAGAGTCTCCCAACTTTCCCTGAAAGAATCAATGAAATGGAGTTGCTTGGTTCAAAGGAGACAAAATGTCAGATTGGTTTTCTTTAATAAAACATACGTGGATCTGCCTCCATTTCACAGGAAAATGGAAACATTCCACTGAAGGAGAATTAGTAGAAAGTAAACATAGCTATTTTTGTAATCCCCAAATCTGCTGATGTACACTCTTATTCCAAACTCCTAGATGATGTCATTATGTCAACAATCATAAAGCTTCCTCAACCCAGACATAAAATAACAACAGTCACGACAATGACATCTAAAAATGGCAATGCTTTACTTTTAAAAACTGTTTTCTTTTCTTTTGGAAAATCTGTCGAACCAATTTTACTCTCACAACAATCCTGTGAATAGGTATTTTTAATACTGTATTTTTTGATGAGAAAACTAGATTGAATACTTTTAAAAATGTGAATTGTCTAAAGCTAATACATGGCAGAGTCAGCACTAAAAGGCATATATATCAAAGAGAGATGGAAATAAGCAACTCATTTTTGTATCAACTTCTAAACACCTCTTTACCATCAATGTTTATATTACTTATTCTTGATCCTTATGTTTCACATTTCCTGATAATCAAAATGCTTCACAAATTCTCTTACACATACTGAATCCCTTGCTTCATTCGATGAGATAATTCTTGGCAAGTAGGAATGCATATGGTCTTCAGATGTAGATACAGGGGTCTCGAGAGACAAATTACTTGGCCAAGGCAATGGAATGCAAGAATCATAGAGGATTTTACAAACCGGAGTTGAATGTATATCCTAATATGGAAAGGCATGACTCTTCCCACTAGTGAGATTATTCTAGAATTTCAGAACGCCAATATGTTTCACAGTAACCTAGTGATCCGGGTTACCCATCTCTGAGAAAACAAAGATTCATGCAAACAATTGATCCTACAAATTAAATTCCTGGCTTTTCATTTTTTTCTTTTTTGAAGTCCATAAGTTAAATCATTCTTTTATATCTCTTATTCATTTCTTCACAAGCAAACATTCATCAATTTTCCTATTTGCCAACCATCTATTTTCATACCCCACATAGCTATAAATGCTAACAATTCACTCACTCACTAGCACAACGGTTGTTCTCAGAAATCTCCTGGAAGTCTTAGAAAAATACAAATTTGCTGGGCTCCTCCCACCCCCAGAGTTTCTGATTCAGTTGCTCTAGGGTGGGAACTGATGGTTGGAATTTTTAAAAAATTCCCAGGTGATGTTGATGCCGTGGTCTAGGCACCCACTCTTTGAGAATCACTGCGCTAGGACGTCCCTGACACGTTCCTTTAATGGATCCTTCCAGTAAAGAATTCAGATACCAAGGCTTATGCACCACACACATGCTGCTCAATGCCTTTGCCTCACATTGAAGGCTTCTATCTGGAGAACAAAGAAATATTTGCCATGACTCATTGCCTTTTTCAAGCTTTTCCAGTCACAAAATTAAAAACAGAAAAGGACTAAACTGAAAGCAAAATGAAAACAGTTCAAGGAACACTGTGAAAATTTTAAGGTTTATAGCATGGTTCCTGGAGTGAAGACTAAGGATGTACTAGTGATTCAGGGTAGTCCTGGGCTGAACATACTAGACATGGTGCCTCGGAGCCACCCAGCAAGACCCAGAGCCCAAGCCAGGTACTCCGGTCCTAACCCCAGAAGTAGCCAGTCCTTGGTTTCTGGCTTGCTTTTTCTGTCAATGGTATGTTCTTCTGTATAGCTCTCCAAACACCTTATCAACCTATAACTCTTTTAATGAACTAACTTTTTCTAAAACTTCTGTACTATTTTCTAACACAGAAAAAATATCAATTGCCAATAAAGAAATACTGTTGGAGTACCAAGCAGGTAGTCTGAAAGTCTGAAGAGGGAAGCTGGCAAAGAAATTTCCTTAAGATTCTTTCTTTTTTGTAATTGTCATCTCTAGGCAATTCTCAGCATGAGTTTTTTAATGGGACCCATTCCATTTTCTTCTCTTTAGGGGAAAAAAATGAATAAGGCATTTAATGTTATAGCATAAAATATTCAAATATTTTAATTTTCAAAACCGTGACTAGTATTTTAAATAGCACGATTGCGTTACATAAAAAATAATTGTAAAGACAGGTTGTTATTATAAAACACAACATTTCTGCTTATAGAATAAACTATTCATTCTACCTTTAACATATCAATATATTGCAGGAAATACTGACCTTTGATCACCAAGAGTCCATTACATTTCAAAATATGGGCCAGTCAATGAATAATATGCTACAAAGTCATAAACTTGGTCTTTCTGTCTCGGTCCAATGCAAAGAAAACAGAAGCATAATGGGAAGGTTACTGAATACCCAGATCTTGAAATCAGTCATTCTGTATGAACATGAGTCACCAAAGTTACTTCCTTAGTGATAAAAGTTGCCTAAGTAACATTGATGCCTTCCTATGCTAAGCAGGCTATGGGCAGTGTGTTGGGTTGCAAACCTACTAGTCATAGTCATTTCCTTGACTTAATTGCTAAGTGTTCTTCCCAGCTGCAGTCTGTGGCCTGTGTTTTATGTAGTAACCCAGCAACTAGTTATTATGCTATATTTTATCAAGGAGAACAAAACAGTAAACTTTGCATTTCCATGGATTTCAGAAAAAAAGTCAATGTTGTTTCACCAAGGCCCCCCGACTTGAGGGAGTTATTATGAAACCATCTGACTAGATCTCCATGGGGCTACATTATTGTGTAAGACTTAAGAGACAAAGTGATTTAACAGTGAAGAGAGGAGTAGATTGGGTACTCTCTGAGAACAAGGAAGGGATTTTATTTATTTCTGTGTCCTTGGCGCCTAGCAGAGAGCCCGGCACACATAAGGACTCAAAATACATCCACTGAATGGGGGTTGCTGGTTCTCTTCAGGATAATTTAGTCTATGACGTAATTGCATCACCACTGAGTTAGGATATCATCAGGCTGTCTAACACTTGCATGCATTTTTTTCCCTTTATATCCATCATGGGACTGTGATGTGTGTTGCTGTTGCCCTTATACGTGTATGAAATACTTTAAGCATGCTCTATTTTATTTTTTTTTAATTTTTTTGTGTTTTTTTTTCAATAGCTTTAGAGGGTACAAATAGTTTTTGGTTACATGACTGCACTGTATAGTGGTGAAGAAGCCTGGGCTCTAAGTGTACCCGAAGGGTGACTTTTTTCTCTCCACCCCTTCCTCTTCCCCCCTTCAGAGTCTCAAATGTCCATTATAACATTCTCTGTAGCGTTCTTTATTTTAAAATAAAGTTGGTGTGGGTGTGCATTACTTCGGAAAATCTGATCTACAAAAGCAATGGGATTAGTATTACACGAGAAAACTTAAAAACGGGATAGTGAGCTCTAATGCATTATCAGCAACGCTGCTTTGGTTTGGCCTTGAGAATCTTGGTTGCCCTGTAATTCCCCGAGCCTCTTCTCATTGCACACAACTCTCCCAATATTCTCGGGTTGCACAATATTAGTACTCTGAAGGACTGAAATGTTAATAACTCTCCCTAAGTTTCAAACTAATAGAAGCTGAGAAAGTACAGAGAGAAGCTGTTCTTACTTATAGATGTAATGTGTTCCAAAAATGTGGTCAGTTTATTTCTCTTCTCTAGCAAATGTGGCTAGGAATTTGTATTCATTTAATAGTATGCAGGATTCAAATGTCATAATTATCCATTCATTTCTGGTGGGTTGAGTCAGAACCAAGAAATGAGTTCTCCACAGAAAACCCCTAACAGTATCTATGAACTGCTACTGATTCATTAAGGGCACCATATTCTCTGAAGCAAGATGGGTCCTGCTACTGCATCAGAACAGGAAAAAAAGAAATGGTCCAAAGAGACAGACACCATGCTGAGAATGCCAAAGAGACTTGGGGGTATCACCAACAGCAGCACAAAATTACCTTGGCATATGAGGTACCACAGTACAGTGAGGTTTAGGGTTGGGGCTTGGAATCAGAAGTCCTGAGGTCTGCCACTTCCTGGCTGGATGAACTTGAGAAAGCTGCTTAGCTTCTCTGTGTCTCAGTTTCCTCATATGTCAAATATGACTGTTGTAAGGATTTAGTAAGTTACCGCATGCCAAGTACTTGCCACATAGTTGGCACTCAAAATGTGAAAGCAATGAATATGGCTACCATTAGCCTTCCTGTTTGAGCCAGGCTCCAGTTCTAGTAATGATATCAAAGTGTGCCTGGCAATCACTGTTTAGGGTTCACTCAAGGACCTGGTATTAATCAAGGACCGTGAAACCCAGCCCAGAGTTAGCAAAAAAACCACCCTGATCCGAACATGTAAACATCACTGCACTGCATTCTAATCACACATGCCTACCCCCTATCTTTCTAGAGATGCCATATAAGTAGGTTATAGTATTGTATCAGAACAATTTTTCATAATTTGTGTTACAAAGAACATGTACTTAATGTATATTGAGTTCAAATTCCACAATAATTTTTGTCCTTATTCCACATATCTGCATCAGTCCCATTAGAGAGCATATGTCTAGTACTTAGCTAATTAGAAATACAAAACTTTACTCAGTAGTTTAGAAACCATCCAGTAGAATTATGAAGAGGGCTGCCAGTCCCTTTATTCTGTCACAGTTAACTCTGAATGGTCTTTCGCGATTTGTCTTGTAATTTTAATGAATTTTCTTAATCTTTTTGCCTCACGTGGTTTTATCGTGATATCTTTTTATGCTTCCTTTCATTTGCTACATAACTTTACTTAGAGTAACTCTGTGTGTTTTCTCCTTTTGTTTTTTTTGCATTTTCATATCAGACCTCTACAAATCACATAGATCTTTGTCACCATACATAGAAACCAAAGCTTGACAGAATATATTTCAGACTCTTAGTTTATCAAACATATTCACAAGTTAAGTGTAAGTCTATCAAACATATCACAATGTGCTAAATCATTGCACAAGTTAAGTCAATGTTACATGCCACAGTTAAAGCATCTCCCAATTGTCAATTTTTTTTGAAATATTGGTTAATTCTTTAATCAGTTTTGAAATAAGTAGCATGAAGTTCTTTTACTTCTCCCAAAAGTACAGGCAATTATGACTATAATAGATGATCAATGACCCCTTTCCAATGTTACTGGTTACCATGAAGACAAATCAGAAATTATTTAAAATTGCTTTTCAGTTTAAAAAAAAAATACTATTAAACAAATTATTATTATTATCATTAGCTCCCTTATCTAAATATCTCCAAAAAAAAAAAAATCTTCTAACACTTGAGAGCCTCATGACCTCCTCAAAGCAGGCAGAGTAAATTCCCAGGATGCCGATGCACTTGGCAAATTTTCCAGCAATAGCATGACCTTTTTTCTCTCTCCCCTCCAAAATAGCAAAAAACAACATGATAGAACACTGAGCCAATACCTGCTCGTTTTCTTGTGGTAGTCTCACTCAACCAAACTGCAATAGTATCATTTCGGACTCTTCAAATGACATCAGGCTTTTATAACTGGACTGGTGGGTTTTTTTGTTTGTTTGTTTTGCTATTGTTTTGGTCAGATAAACCAATACTGAAAATCTGGTTTTACTTTTTTTTTTGCACTAGGTTAAGTAGTATCTTTTGTTCCTGTGACATACTTACCACCTTCTCTTTCTTCTGCTATGGATTATTAGACCTCGATGAAGTTGAAAATTATATATAGTTCTACAGAGAAATATTATCTGCTTTCCCCACACCAAATGTTCAAAGACATCTCTCAGAAAGTGCACATTTCTTTTTCTCTGATCCTTTAAAAACTATTTTAGAGAATACTGAAGTTCGTGATCTCATACGAGCTCTGGAAGAAGCCAGACTAACACATTCAAAGCAGCTAAAGAAGTGTATAAGACTATCAACAGTAACTATTCCTTTAAGGGAAGGGATCCAGTTACATCTCACCTTCATGAGATTTTAATTTATATAGACTACAAAAGGGCAGATACTTCCAGGCCAGAGGATCTGCATTAACCATCCTTTCCCTCAAATTAACTTCCCACCTAAATATTTCAGTCTAGAATGTGTGCATTCTCTTAATTACCCTGTCCAGAAAGCTCCGAACCCATTTGATTTGCTTGTGTCTCTCTCCTAACTTCACAATCTCTCAATCATCTCTGCCTTGGGCTCTCTTTACCATTCGCTTGATCTACCAGGAACAGCCTTCGAAATCAGCCTCTTCAACGCATCCTCCACCCGCTTAAAATGTAGCTACAAGCATGTCTTTCTCCTAGTCAAAAATCGCAGTGAATTCCCACTGCCCACCACATTAATTATCAACTCCTCTCTCTGGCATTTAGTCCTCCAACGCACGCTCCCATGTTAGCTTTCTTTTCTTTTTTTTTTTTTTTTGAGTCGGAGTCTCGCTCTGTCGCCCAGGCTGGAGTGCAGTGCAGTGGCACACTCAGTGCCACCACAGCCTTGACCTGCTGGGCTCTGGTGATCCTTCTGCCTCAGCCTTCCAAGTAGTTGGAACTACAGGGATGTGCCACCAAGCCTGGCTAATTTTTTTAATTTATCGTAGAGATAAAGTCTCACCAAGTTGCCCAGGCTGGTCTCCAACCCGTGGGCTCAGGCAATCCTCTCACCTCGGTCTCCCAAAGTGCTGGGATTATAGGTGTGAGCCACGGCATCTGGTCTCTATGTCAGCTTTCAATTCTCTTTCTCCCCCACAACTGCTCCATAATCCGGCAACCCTGAGATTCTTGCTGTTCTCTAAATGTCCCCAGCACCCTGTCCTCTATGCAATTTTCTCTTAAACTGTTTGATCATCAGAGAACATCCTATTTCTACAACGATAAGTTGTAGAAATTGTACCCATTCCTTAAACACCATCTTTTCTAACTACATTTTCTGATCTCCCCCAAATGGACATGACCATTTCTTCAGCTAAACTCTCAGCATTTCATTTACATCTCCATTCCAGCACTCACTACATTCTGCTATGTATTCCAGCTCTTTATGGACTTCCGAATCCTTCTACAAGCCTACCTATTTATCTATTTATTATTCCTAGAGGTATAATAAGTTTCTTACTTAACTCGAATATACTAAGAAGCATTGAAGGCAGTGCAGAAAAATGCATATACCCATCTGTTGAACAGAATATGAGGAAAGACCTGAGGGTGGGAAAATGGAATATTCCTGGAATGGGGGGGAATTCAGGACCCTACTAAAATTGCTGCCTGTTGGGGAAGAGTGGGAAATGAAGATAGATGTGCATATTTAGCATGACTTCCAAAGGACACTGGTTAGCTACGAGCCTTGGCCTCTTCTGCAGCAGAAATTGTTTCCTTCATGGTGTTTATTTATCATCACTTGCAATTCTTTTCTGTTCCTTTGCTTGAATATTGTCTGTCTGCACCAGACAAACACGCACACAGACTCAACTCTGCTCCAAGAGTTTGGGCCATGGCTGCCCTGTTTACCTTCCCCAGTGTCTAGCAGTGTGTCTGGCACATGGCAAATATTCAGTAAATATGTTCTGAGTAAAAGAAATGAAAGTTGTGGATAATACTTTGCAAAGATTAAATGTAGCCATGTCTAAAGTGACTAGCACAATGTTTAAATGAGCACTGGTAAATATTAGCCCCACCCCCCATTTCTTCCATCTAGGAGTTACTCAAGCATTAATTCATACATTCAGCAACTGTGCCTGGCTCTGCTCTAGCAGTTGGAGATAAAACGGTGAATGAGAGAGAGAAAACTCCCCTGCCTTCATGGAGCTTAAATTTTAGTGATGGAAATAGCAATACCTTTTGGATCATCAGTAAGTCTTAAGAATGAAGTTTTTAAGCAAAAGAGGTTATAGCTCGAAGACAGGTGCACTGGTGGGAGAAAGGAAAGCAGGAAGGGAAGTCAATTGCAGTACTGCAGGGACAAGGTATGCAGTGGCTTGGATGGGAGTGAGGGCATCATAACAGAGCACTGGATCCTGGAAGCAGTGGGACCTGATCCAAGAGTAAGGAAGTGGCAGGAATGAAAGTTTTCAATCTTGTCACTTTGCTGTGTTGCTCTGAATAGACAGAGACCTTGGATGGGGAAGCTGCTGTGGTTGGTGGGTTTCGGTGAGATGAGCTGAGCCCAATTTTGTGTGTGATGCCTCCGAAGAGGTAAAACAAAATCTAGGTGAAAGTTTTTAACTCACAAAGGGAAGTCAGGCTTTGGAATGCAAGTGAAAACAACTATTTCTTTTTATATATTATGGATCAGTTACATCATGTGAATAACATAAAACATGACATTCTAGGCACCTGCCAGATTTCCTCAGGAATCTGCTCCTTCATAGCAAGGTCTGTGCTAGTCATCCCGGCTCCTCCGTTCCTGCGACACAGTGGGTTCCTAAATAATACCTGTGAATTGAACTGGTTGATAGTAAGCAAAATTTTGTCACCATGGCAACGGAGAAAAGACAAGTGCATTTAGAGTCAGAAAGGCCTCAATTCAAATTCTTGCCCCCTTTTCCCCTCTCCTACCAGTTATACAATCACGAGAAAATTGTTAGCCTGAGTCTTAGACTTCTCATTTGTGAACTGGATGATGAAGACCATCTTACAGGACGCTATGAGAGCATTAAGGTAAATGAAATGTATACACGGCACCTGTCATTCAGCAGACCCCGAAATCAAAGCACTTATTATTAGTGTCTTTATTTCCATGCCTTTTAGGTTTCTCAATGGCTTTCACCTCTCACTGTATCCCCCTTCTCCTTTCTAACATTCCATCCAGACTGTCCCACTAGAAGCTGTCCTCTTGGCATGGCCTCCTGCTACCCAGCTTTCCCAAAGGCTCTATGGGCCTCTAAGCTCCTGTCCACACGGCTGGCTGGTCTGTCAGTTCAAGTCACCCAACTCAACTGACATCACCACAGCTTGCAAATTCCAAAATCACTGTTGGTACTTTAGACGTGGTGGTGTTTACGCCTGGCCTACAAATTGTACCACTGCGTCCTTATTTATATGCAACTTGCATCATGCCATGTTTAAAGCAGCTTCCTCACCCAGCACTTAAAAATACTTCTGAGATAGGCTTTCATGGCAATCAAAAAATAAATACGAAAACTGAGAATGCTATGTCAGGGTACTGGTTATTTCCCAAAGGCATGTAAGAACACAGCACAGACAGTAGGATCGTGCTCTCACTCAAGGATGTGAGTTCAGGTATGTCGCTCTCCCTCCATCTGTGATGACTGTCACCCACTGATTGAGGCATTGTGCATCTCATCTCAGAAAGAAGTGGAAACTCTACATGAAGGAGTAAAAGTGTTTTTTTAACTTTCCCTTTTCTTTCTTTCTTTTCTTTTTTCTTTTTTTTTGAGTTGGAGTCTCACTCTGTTGCCAGGCTGAAAATCAGTTGCACGCTTACCGCCACCCCACCAAAGACCAGTTGGGCTCTGGCGATCCAACTTTCCCAGCCTTCCAAGTAGCCAGAACTACAGGTACATGCTACCATGCCCAGCTAATTTTTTTATTTATTATAGAGACGAGGTCTCACCATGTGCCCAGGCTGGTCTCGAACCCGTGGGCTCAGGCTCCCTTTTCTTACAGTCCATTCCAAACGATGGAAATTTCTGATAGGTAGAACATACTGAATACGATACATACATATATATGTATATATATACATGTCTATACATACATACATATACATATATACATATATATGTAATACATACATATGCTTCTATATGTTTTATATATTTCTAGCAAACATATCCACTGTGGCAAGAGATCAGCTTATCACAGTCTGTGACTGCAGAATGGGGATGGGTTAGGAGGAAGGGCTACCTACCCCTCAGATGATGAGGAGCCGAAGCCCATCCCAGGAGACATCATAACAGTCCTGAGGACTCTACGATGGGTGCCCACGGGGCACACTGCCACCCCCCACCAGTGCCTTGTCCTCCTTTTCTGTAGTGAGTCAGTCAGCAAGCATTCCCTGACAGTGACAGCTCACTGCCCTGGGATCAGCATTGCCTGTAGGAGTGAGGTTCAGTCTCTCTTCCTCCCAGAGGGAGATTGCTTTTCTCATCCTAAGGGTTCCAGGCAAACGCACAATGGTGATATTTGCTGCAGTGGCTCAAATAAAGGGCTCTCAGAAAGCAAGATGGTAACGCTGAGAATAGGCTGCCCCCCCGTGACTCCCAGCCTCAGGAATGCTCTTGGGGACTGACCGGCAGCCTCCCAGAGAATGAAAGGAAGCCACAGCAGGGGAGCAGGGCACTGGAGGGTCCTGCAGCTCTACTAACTCAGCCGAGGTAAACAAAATACTGCTTAAAAGAGGCTTCTCCAAAGGGACAGGACAAAACCCTTCATTTGGCACTAAACTATTTTTCCTAAACACCAGGTAACCTCTAGTACCCCTGCCCCATCAAAAAAACCACTCTTCACCCTCCAGTCTATTCACTGAAGAATCACTTTTACAGTGGTCCTGCAGTTAATCCTTTCAGTACTCCATACATCTTCCCAAATACTCTTAAAAATTGCATTTTTTTCCATTGCTACTTAATTGCAGGAAGATTGGTCTGTCTTCCCTCCCTTCACCTCTCTTATGGGGTAAACGACTGAGTTCTGCAAATTAATGATGTTGAAACAATAGCCTCTGAGTTGAGTGATTTCCCTAGAAAGGTCAAGGTGGCCGAATCTGAACACCCCCTCCCTGTCCTGGACCCGAAGTTGCCCCCCCACCAAGCCTCCGTTCCCAGACAGCTTTACCTCCCTCACTCCAATACCAATCACATGAATTCTTCTGGAAAACAGAACCTGTGACATTTCCCAGGCAAATCACTAGGATCCTGCCTTGTGCATTACTGTCCTAAAATTAACACATAAATCTATTTCCTCCAAACATCCCTCTGTCATTTGAGTTACATAATTGCCTTTCATCTGAACTCATTAATCAAATTGGGGTTTTTAAGCAACATCTAATTAATTCTTTAATTAGCTCAGATTATACCTTTAATGACTTCCACTAGCAGAAGACATTTAAAAAAAGTGATCATTGAGTTTGATTTTGAAACTACGGACGTTGAGTTTCCTCTTTCACCCAGATCGTGTTAAAAAATCGGGTGTGGCTTCGTGGGGGAGGGGAGAGGGAAGAGCGAAAGGAGATGAGAGGGAAGGGTGGGAGGGGACTTTGCAAGAAAAGCTCTCCCCGGGTGCATTCGTGATCCGCCCCCCCCGCCCCCCCCAGGCCCGAGTTTGGCGGCTCTCCAGGGCCTGCAGAAGTTTCTTGCTAAGAAACCCGCGCGTTGGCGCAAAGCCAGGCTTAGGCGAGTTCCTAAGAACTTAGGGGCGCTCTGGTCTCCCTCTCCCCTCCCCCCGCCGGACCGCACACATCAAAGCGGTCGCCCAGCTCAAAGCTGGTAAGACTGAGGACAAAAGCGCGCGAGGACACTTGAGTCAATCTCGCCTAACGGTTTTCCCTGAACCGCTAGGAGCTCTTAACCTCAGCGGGACAGCAGAACCCGGTGAGTCACTGCGGGTGACTCAGCGACCCCACCCCTGTCTCTAGGGCTTTCCTCGGCCGCCGCCCCGCAGCTCCCGCCGTCCGAAGCTGGACTGAGCCCATTAGGTCTCCGAACTGGAACCAGCCCCTCCCCCTCCACTCAAGCAAGCCGATGAAAAGAGGCGCGGGCCGGAACACCCCCTTTGGAAGCGGTGGGCGAGAGGACTGAGCCCTGCGTCCCAGGGCTGTGTTTAGCGCCCCCACCTCGCGCTGCAATCTCAGGCGCTCTTTGTTCCTTTCTCTGCGCCTTCCGATCTGCCTGCCGGATCTCTTACTCCCCCTCTTCCCGCTCCTTTGCTCGCGGGTCTCCCCACCCACCCGCTCCCGGCCGACCGCAGCCCTGCGGCCGCCGCGCGCCCCGCCCACCCCCGCGCACCTCCTCCCACGCCCCTTTGGCGCTGCGCCCGGGACCCCTATGGTCCAGCCCCGGGCGGGCCCCCGCACCACCGCGCGACCCTAAACTTGCTCCGCACCCCGGAACAGGCAGAGCTCAAGCCATCATCAGGAAAGCCCCCCAAAGTCCGAGGCGGCCCAAGAAGTAACGGGACCGTGCCCATTCCCGGGCCGCCCAGGAGGAAGGCTCGAGTGCGCCCCCGCCCCACGCCCCCGCCCACCGTCTCCGCTTCTCGCCGGGTCCCCATTGGCTGGCGCGCTCCGCGGCTGGGATGGCGGTGGGAGGGGACCCTCTCTTCCAGGCGGGTTATAAAAACAGCGCCCTCGGCGGGGTCCCGGCCTCTGCCACTCTCGCTCCGGGGTCCCCGCGCCAGAGACGCAGCAGCGCTCCCGCCGCCCACACCCACCGCGCCCTCGCTCGCCAGTCCGCGCCGCCGCCCAGCCACCGCCACCGCCACCGCCGCCCTCTGCAGCCATGTCCACCAGGTCCGTGTCCTCGTCCTCCTACCGCAGGATGTTCGGCGGCCCCGGCACCGCCAGCCGGCCGAGCTCCAGCCGGAGCTACGTGACCTCGTCCACCCGCACCTACAGC
>CAUYQG010268505.1:0-10587 GCA_963574415.1 Tarsius wallacei
CAAAAAAAACCCCCCCAAAAAAACAGAGCCAGGCAAATTACAGGCTCACACCTGTAATCCCAGCACTTTGGGAGGCCGAGGCAAGAGAATCACTTGAGCCAGGGAGTTCAAGACCAGCCTGGGCAACACAGCAAGCTCTCATCTCTACAATAAATCAAAAAATTAGCTGGGCATGGTGGTGTGCACCTGTAGTCCCAGTTACTCAGGAGGCTGAAGTGGAAGGACCACTTTGAGCCCAGGAGGTCAAGGCTGTGGTGAACAATGATCATGCTCCTGCACTCCAGCCTGGGCTATACAGGGAGAGACCCTGATTCAAAAACAATAATAATAATAATAATGCAAACAAAAATAACAAAAAACAAACAAACAAAACATGTCCCTTTCCTTGGGAAGCAGCTTGACCATCTCTTTGGTAAATGCTGACTCCCTTTTTCCTCAAGCAGGAAGCCCTGGATAAAGCCTCGCCTATTCGTTTTTAGCCTCAGCTCAGTTTCGCCTCGGTCCTCTCTGAGCTAAAAGGACACATCAGCCGGTAGCAGATGCCCTGGGGGAAGTGAGGACAGAGAGATGGAGGGAAATGAGAAGGAAAGACACATAAGGGCTTGTTCACGGCTGCGTGCTGTTTCACGGTGTAGACGGGCCCATTTTCTCTATCTAGTCTCAGGAACAGAAAACCTAATGCCACATGTCCTCACTCACAGGCAGGAGCTAAAAGGCCACAAAGACGGAAAAAACAGACACCAGGCTCGGTGGCTCAACATGTAATCCTGCACCTTGGGAGGCTGAGGTGAGTGGATTGCCTGAGCCCGCGGGTTCGAGACCCACCTGGGCAACTTGGCGATACCTCATCTCTACAATAAATCAAAAAATTAGCCGGGTGTGGTAGTGCGTGCCTGTAGTTCCAGCTACTCGGAAGGCTGAGGCAGAAGGATTGCCGGAACCCAGCAGGTCGAGGCTGCAGTGGCCGGGAGCGGCCACTGCACTCCAGTCTGGGTGACGGAGTGAGACTCCAACTCAAAAAAAAAAAAAAAGACACCAGCGACATCAGTAAGGTGGGATGTGGGGAGGAGAGCTGGTCTTCATTAGTTACCTACGGGGCACCATGTTCGCTCTCCAGGGAATGGGCCTCCTGTGACCCCATCCCACCACGACATAATCGGCCCACACAACAAGCACACGTGTGTACCCCTGGACTTAAATAAAAATGGAAGCAAAGACAACAACCACTCATCGTGGTAGGGTGTCCACTGTGAGCCAGGTATTGCGTTCACTCAATTCTCACAACGTCCTGAGGAGGTAGGGGCCACCGTGTATCCTCACTGTCTCAGATGAGGAAACTGAGGCACGGAGGGGCCAAGGTTGCACACCAAGCGAGTGGCAGAGCTGGGGTCTGGACTCGGGCTCTGGCTCCGGCATCCACACACCCATCGCTGCTGGGCACAAGCCTCGAGACCGACCTGGATGTAAACCCGTGGCCGCGGGCTGAGGGTCTTCCTGGGGCTGAGAGCACAGGCCACTGGGCACCAGGCAAGGAGTGTAGATGGCAGGCTCACTCACCGGGGCCCAGCAGGTAGCCGGCACTGTTGAGGGTCCAGCCTCCTCGTCCCTGGAGAGAGATGGAGAAACTGGGGCTCAGAGAGACAGACAGGGGCAGGCAGCTTACGCTCCCACGAGACTGGGAGCCTGCTGGTTTGCTCCATTCCAGTCTCACCCGTGAGGAAGCTGAGGACATCCTGAGACAAGCAACTCATCGAGGAAAGAGAGATTGATTGATGTTGAGTCAGGGTCTCACTGTGTTGCCCAGGCTGGAGTGCAGTGACACAATTACAGCTCACTGCAGCCTTGACCGCCTGGGCTCGGGGGATCCTCCCACCTCGGCTTCCTGAGTAGCTGGGACTACAGGTGCAGGCCACCACATCCCGCTATTTTTAAAATTTTTTTGTAGAGACGAGGTCTCGCTGTGTTGCCCAGGCTGGTCTCAAACACATCCTAGAAGTCTGCTACACAGCATTGTGTACTTCAAAATATATTACATCTGGGCACAGTGGCTCAAGCCTGTAATCCCAGCACTTTAAATAGCTGAGGCAAGAGGACTGTTTGAGGCCAGGAGTTCAAGACCTGAGTAGCACAGCAAGATTCTCATCTCTACAATAAATAAATAAATAAACAAATAAATAAATAAATAAATAAAAGTAATTGAATGTGTTGGTATGTTCCTGTAATCCCAGCTACAACGGGATGATTGTTTGAGCCTAGGAGACTGAGGTCACAGTGAGCTGATTGCACCACTGCACTCCAGCCTGGGCCACAGAGCAAGACCCTGTCTGTCTGTCTTTCTTAAAAAAAAAAAAATTTGAAGAATTGTTACACATGGACACTTAACAATTCCTCTAGCAAGCCATTCCTTTACAAAAAGCTGAAATTTGGGTGCCCTATTGACTGAAAGGTTATGATCCATGGGCTGTCTAAGACGTGGCTCATGGAAGCCTAACCAGACAGAAGTGTTGGCGGTTGACTGGATTCAGTGGCTCAGTCTGCCATCTCAGCACTTTGGGAGGCCAAGGTGAGTGGATTGCCTGAGCCCACAGATTCGAGATCAGCCTGGGTAACTTAGTGAGACCTCATCTTTACACCAAATCAAAAAATTAGCCAGGCATGGTGGTGCACACCTGTAGTTCTGGCTACTTGGAAGGCTGAGGTGGAAGGATCGCCGTTGCCTAACAGGTTGATGCTGGGATAGCTGTGAGCATGCCACTGTACTCCAGCCTGGGCGACTGAGTGAGATTCCAACTCAAAAAAAAAAAAAGAAAAGAAAAGTTGGCAGTTTTAGGACCTGCTGTCATAAATCCCTGTCATCTAAACTATGGACTTGCATGTTTTTTCTTTATCCTGACTCATTCCTTACATGTAGACTCGAGTCTTCTCAGTATTTGCTTTACTGTTTCAGCAGAAGCCAAAAACAAAAAAACAACTCTGTAGTAACCAGAATGTTATCCAACTGTATTTTGTTTGCTTTTATTGTAAATACTGGTGAACAGTGGTCAATAAATAGTTTTATATTCTTTTTTTTTTAAAGAATTGTTACCCGGGCCCGGTGGCTCAGCCTATAATCCCGCACTTTGGGAGCTGAGGTGAGTGGATTACCTGAGCTCGTGGGTTAGAGACCCGCCTGGACAACTTGGCAAGACCTCATCTCTACAATAAAAAAATTTTAAAAAATTAACTGGGCATAGTAGCGCGCACCTGTAGTTCCAGCTACTTCGAAGGCTGAGGCGGAAGGATTACTGGAGCCCAGCAGGTCAAGGCTGCGGTGGCCGAGAGCGTGCCACTGCACTCCAGTCTGGGCGACAGAGTGAGACTCCAACTCAAAAAAAAAGAATTGTTACACACACATATGTGCACAAGAACATAGGAATTGTCGGAGGTGTTGATGGAGATATTTCGTACCTTGGTTGTGGTGACGATGTCTCAAGTGTGTGCCTATTTCCACACTCACCAAGATGCACACATGAAATGTGTACAGCTAATTACACCTTGATAAAGCATTTTTTAAAAAAAGCACTCAGCAAATTCTTTACCTGTGCAGTGTATTGTCATAAATCACCCAGAGCTGGATTCAGACCCAGGCTAGGTCACAGGGTGGCTTTGGGCAAGGTGTCAAATTCCTTTGAGAATGATAATAGATGGCATGAACCATGGGCCTACGTGATGCCAGCAACCGTTCTAAGCAGAACTGGCTACAGAATTTGTGGGACCCTTCATTCAAAAATAATTTGGAATTTCAAGATGACAACAGCAGAACAGTAAACCAAGCTTAGGCCCTGGGTGAGTACACGGGCTGCAGGCCCAGAAAGCCAACTCTGGGTCCCAGCCCTCGGCATAGGTATTTAACAAAGCCTCCCAACGACCCTAGCAGGGAGAAAGTATGATTAGCCTCGTTGAACAGAAGAGGAAACCAGGGCCCAGAAAGATAAGGCACGTTGCCTAAATCAGCCCAGGAAGAGGCACAGCTGGGATTCAAACCCAGGCAGATTCTAGACTCTTAGTGACCGTGTGCACAGATGATGGAAGCCTCATTGATCCGCTCTGTGAAATGGGAAGGAGCAAGACAGAACCAACTGCAAAAGCCACTATAACCAGCTAATTTTTTTTTCTTTCTTTCTTCCTGGCTGGACCTTAGTGCTGAAAAAGCACTCCACACCCGTTGGCTCTTGTCAAAATTCCTCAGACATCCCCCTGGGTTGGATATCCTTGTCCCTTAGTTATAGCGAAGGAAGAGGGGCTCAAAGACACTTGAACAGCTTGCCAGGGATGCAGTCAGCACAGAGAACGGCCATGACCCAGGGTGGCTGGATGCCAAGCCTGGGTCTTTGCTTTTTCCCAGCATTTGTCGTCTGTAACTGCTAAATAAAAGTTGCATATTGGCCAGGTGCAGTGGCTCAAGCCTGTCATGCCAGCACTTTGGGAGGCCGAGGCGAGAGGATTGCCTGAGTCCAGGGGTTCAAGACCAGCTTGGGCAACTTGGCGAGACCTCATGTCTACAATAAATCAAAAATCAGCTGGCCATGGTAGCATGCACCTGTAGTTCCAGCTACTTGGAAGGCTGAGGTGGAAGGATCCCCTGATCCCAGCAGGTCGAGGCTGCAGTGGCTATGAGTGAGACACTGCACTCCAGCCTGGGTGACAGTGAGGCTCCAGCTCAAAAAAGAAGTTGCATATTAAGAAATGTTCATGGTGTACAATATGGTGTTGCTGCTGTTATTGTAGTTGTTGTTTTGAGTCAGGGTCTCACTCTGTCATCCAGGCTACAGTGCAGTGGCACGATCATGGCTCACTGCAGCCTCGACCTCCTGGGCTCAGGTGATACATCTGCCTCAGCAGCCCGAGTAGCTGGGACTACAGACAGAAGCCACTATAACCAGCTAATTTTTCTTTCTTTCTTTCTTTCTTTTCTTTTTTTTTTTTTTGTAGAGATGAAGTCTCACTCTGTTGCCCAGTCTGGTCTCGAACTCCTGGACTCAAGTGATCTTTCCACCCCGGCCTCCCCAAGTGCTGGGATTACAAGCATGAGCCACTGCACCTGGCCCAACACGATGTTTTGAGATACGTGTACACTGGCGGGGCGTGGTGGCTCACGTCTGTAAACCCCACACTTTGGAAGGCCGAGGAGGGAGGATTGCTTGAGCCCAGGAGTTTGAGACCAGCCTGGACAGCATAGTGAGACCTTGTCTTTACAACATTTTCCAAAGTCAGCCACGCGTGGTGGCATGCACCTGTAGTCCCAGTTACTCAGGAAACTGAGACTGGGAGGTTTAGCCTGTGATGAGCCATGATCATGCCACTGCACTCCAGCCTGGGCAGAAGAATGATAGCCTGACTCAAAAAAAAAAAGAAAAGAAAGAAAGAAAGAAAGAAAAAGAATTATGTGTACATCATGGAATGGCCAAGTCAAGTTTACCGATATCCCCCATATGTACCTTTCTTGTGTGGTGATCTCACAACCTCCACTCTCCTAGCAATTTTCAAGTATGTGATACATTGTTACTAGCTATAGTTACTGTGGTATACAGCAGATCTCTTGAGCTATTCCTCCTGTCTAATTGAAACTTTGTATCCCTGGACCAATGTTTCTTGATGACTTCAGCCTCTTGATTAAATCATGAGAGCTGCCCAAGGCCTGCATGAATTAACTCCTCTCTCACAGTGCTGTAATTCACAAAGCCTCGCATGAATTAACTCGGTCTGTAATTTAAGAAAGAGCCTTGCAGGACTGGAGAGGTTAGGACACTAGCCCGGTCAGCAGAACCAGGATTTCAAACTTAGCCCCGTCTTCACAGCCTCTGAGCTTAATTGGTGGTTTTCAGTGTGGCCCTGGGACCAGTTGGGGGCTTATTAGAAATGTCAATTCTCTTTCCTCCTTCTCTACAATAAATCAAAAAATCAGCTGGGCATGGTGGCACACGCCTGTGGTTCCAGCTATTAGGAAGGCTGAGGCGGAAGGATTGCCTGAGCCCAGCAGGCTGAGGCTGCAGTGGTTGTGAGCATTTCACTGCCCTCCAGCCTGGGTGACAGAGTGAGGCTCCAACTTAAAAAAAAAAAAAAAAAAAAAAGAAATCCCAATTCTCTGGCCCCTGCCAAGCAGCCTCACCCAACCAGACACTCTGAATAGGTCTCGGTAGTTTGTATTTCAAGTGATTCTTCCAGGCCTTCTCATGTATGCAAGGGTTGAAAACTGAAAAGGCCACAAAGTGCCTCTAAAGGCTTCCTTTTGTGTCTCTGGGCCATGCTAATTCTTAGGAAATTTTGGCTGTGAATAAACTGAATCCTGACCCTGCATTTTTTTCACCTGTATTCTCTTCTGCTCTCAGAGCCAGGTAGAAAAACCAGAGCCCGTCCTTTTTCTCATATTTTCAGGACAAGGGTTTGTTACTCGTGGCTCCCTGGCTCAAGCCAGGAAATACTTTAAAACTCAGATCGCTTGAGGCCAGAAGTTTGAGACCAGCCTGGGAAATATAGCGAGACCCCCCTCTCAAATAATAATAATAATAAAAATGTAGCCAGGTGTGGTGACATGCACCTGAAGTCCCAACCACTCAGAAGGCTAATCCTGGAATATCACTTGAGCCCAAGGAGTTGGAGGCTGCATTGAGTTATGATCACTCCACTGCATTCCACCTGGGCAACAAAGCGAGACTCCCATCTCTACAAAAAATGAAAACTCTTCCCAGAGGGCAGTGACAGGGGATACTGGGAGGAATGCAAGTAGGTGTTACCTGGTGGACAGGCACGGATGCTGGAATCTCCGCCAGGCTCAGCCAGAGGGCGAGAAGGAGGACCAGACGGACAGAGGGAGCCATGGAGGGCAGGAAGGTGTGACCGGCTTGTGGGTTGCAAGGAGCTGCAGAGAGAGAGAGAGGCCAGGTATTTTCCAAATAGGAGGCTGTGTGCACTTCTGATGGGAGCAGAAGCATTTATTTTTTGGATGTGTTGAGGTATGATTGATACACAAACAGTGGTACACACTTGATGCACACACCTCGATGACCTTGGACATGAGCACACACCCGTGACCCCATTGCCACAATATAGGTGCTGAGACAGCCACCCCTCCAAAGGCTTCCTGTGTTCTCCAGTGGTTTTCAGAATCTCACACACAAGACCTATCCTCTCCACATACTTTTTAAAGTATTATTATTGGCCAGGCTCGGTGGCTCAGTCTGTCATCCCAGCACTTTGGGAGGCCAAGGCAAGTGGATTGCCTGAGCTAGCAGGTTCAAGACCAGCATGGGTAACTTGGCAAGACCTCGTCTCTACAATGAAACAAAAAAAAATTTAGCTGGGCATGGTAGTGCACACCTGTAGTTCCAGCTACTTGGAAGGTGGAGGTGGAAGGATCACCTGAGCCCAGTAGGTCAATGCTGGGGTGGCTGTGAGCATGCCATTGCCCTTCAGCCTGGGCAACAGAGACCCCAACTCAAAATAAAGTATTATTATTATTATTATTATTATTATTATTATTATTATTGAGTCAGGGTCTCCCTCTGTCACCCAAGCTGGAGGGCAGTGGCAGTCACGGCTCACCACAGCCCCAACTTCCTGGGCTCAGACAATCTTCCTGCCTCAGCCTCCCAAGTAGCTGGGACTACAAGTGTGCACCACCATGCCCAGCTACTTTTTGGATAGAGATGAGGTTTTGCCAAGTTGCCCAGGCCGGTCCAGAACTCTTAGGCTCAAGAGAGCCTCCCGCCTCAGCCTCCCAAAGTGCTGGAATGACAGGCATGAGCCTAGCAGGTCAAGGTTGCCGTGGCCACAATCATGCCACTGCCTTCCAGCCTGGGTGACAGAGAAAGACCCGGACTCAAAAAATAAAATAAAATATAAACAAATAAATACACGTGTGCTCAAGTAAATAGAGAGGGCTGGCTGAGGGGAGATGCTGGGTTAAGTCATGAGATATTGGGGACGTGAGATGTGGCACCCAGACGAAACCAGCACCCTGCAACGGACAGGACCCGTGAATCCGAGAGGCAAAGGGATGACCCCCTCCGTCCCCACCACCAGGCGGCCTGCCCACCCACCACCCACCCACCACCGTGCCCTCTCCCCACTCCTCCTCCACACCTCCTCAGACCCCTGCCTCATCTGTTCCTGCCACGCTCCACCCCTCCCACTCTCCCAGGAGTCCCCCAGCCCTCCAGTCTCAAAAGCCGCCCAGGCCCAGCCTCTCACCTGGAGCCACTCTCAGCAGCTGTCTCCACATCTTGGCCCTGGAGGAGGCTTTATGCCTCCGGAGGAGAGAGTGGGAGGTGGGAACGGAGGGAAGAGAAAGAGAGAGGAAGGAGGGAGGAGGTAGATGTGGGGGCGAGGACGAGTCCCTCACGGAGCTGCCTGTGACTCACGGCAAGGACGCCTCGTGGCAGGGAAGTGCTTCTCTACCTCAGTTTCCCCCATAGACCCTTGCATCCAAGGCGTATCTGCTCTCCCTGGGTCTGCTCTGGCCCTGTGTCTCCCAACTTGTGTGTTTAAAGCTTTTTTGCTTGTTTGTTTTTTGAGTTGGGCTCTCTGTCGCCCAGGCTGCCATGCAGTGGCAGGACCATGGCTCCCCGCAGCCTCAACCTCCTGGCTCAGGTGAGCCTCCTGCCTCAGCCTCCCAAGTAGCTGGGACTACAAGCACATGCCACCACACCTGGTGAATGTTTTTTATTTTTTGTAAAGACAAGATCTTGCTATGCTGCCCAGGATGGTCTCAAACTCCTGGGCTCAAGCGATCCTCCCACCTCGGCCTCCCAAAGTGCCGGGTTGACAGGCGTGAGTCACCACGCCCCGCTTGTTTCTGTTTTTTGATGTGTCTGTCGCCTCAGTTCTCTCAATTCTTGGCCAGGACAGCAGCTGCTATCCAGAAGAGAGGACCAAGGGAGAGTCCACTCTGGCATGGCTCTCACCTCCTGAGTGCTGGGGGCTGTCCCTGTCCACGCGGGGCTCTGTGTGCCCCGATAGGAAAGGCCTGGGGCCTTGGCCACCTCTCCTGTATCTACTGGCTCATAGTAGGCACACTTCTGGGTCCTGTCTGTGCCTCTCTGCATCCAACCCCTCAGGTGACCTTCCAGGCCACCCTCCACCCCTTCCCGAGTGGAAAAGGGAGGCCCCAGGAGGCCACGAAGCAAGAGGAAGGACCACAAGACCCTTGCATGGCCCTGAGTCCTCGGCAGTTGTGGCTTCTCCCGGTCCCTCATTCCTCATCAGAGGCCCAGGGTGGGGGAGGGGGAGAGGGAGGCGCAGAGGAGGAGGAAAGCGGAGGAGGTGAGGAGCGGCAGAGGAGGAGTGGGGAAGGGGAGGGGAGCTTGGTGGGGTGAAAATGACAAGAAGGTGCAAATGGTTCTGCTGGGAAAGAGCAGAGGAGGAGCGGGATGGGGCGGAGGGAGGGCCTGCAAGTGGGTTACCTGGAGACCAGAGAGCCAGAGCCAAAAGCAAGCAGGGGAGGTCCATGTCTCTCTCCTGCCCTGTCTCTCTCTCTCCTCATTGTTGTTCTCTGTCTCTGTTGCTCTCTCCCCCCTCTGTCTCTTTGTTATTCTCTGTCTCTGTCTCTCCCTCTGTGTGTGTCTGTCTCTCTGTTACTCTGTCTCTATCTCTCCCTGTTTCTGTCTCCTGTCTCTCTTGTTGTTACTGTCTCTATCTCTCCCTGTCTTTGTTACTGTTTCTGTCTCTGTCTCTCCTTCTTTCTCCATGTCTCTTTGTTACTCTGTCTCTGCTTCTGTCTCTCCCTCTTTGTCTCGCTCCATTTCTGCCTCTCCCTCTCTGTCTGTCTCTGTCTCTGTTTCTCTCTGTCTCCCTCCTCTCCTCTCCCCTTCCTTCTCTCCTCTCTTTCTGGACCCCCAAAAAACAGCTCAAAGCCCTGGGAGTTCCTGTGTCACTTCGTCACCGCGAGAGGGAGGCAAACTCAGGATGAAACAGACAGCACAGCCGGTTCCTGGAAAGTGCAGGAACCCAGAAACAGCAGGGAGTTGCAAAACCTTGGACAGGATGTTCGGGTAGAAACCGAGTCGAGTTAGGCACAACGTTCATCCTTGAGGTCCTTGTGCCTTAGAAGGTACAGAGATGGTCGTCAAAACCTGTGACCAGACACCCATAGCCCACCCCTCTTCGCTCATAGAAGGGGGAGCGAGATGGTCTCCAAGACTTGTGACCAGACACCCACAGCCCATTCCTCTTAACTCATGGTTTGCACAATAATAGTTGTAAAATTATATGAAATGCCTCGCAAAGGCAAGCATGTGCCCTTCCTCTTAAGGCACCCATGCTATCTGGAGCATGCCTCTTTCTTTCCAATAAACTCCATCTTAAACTACACTTGGAGGCTGGGCATGGCGGCTTATGCCTGTTATCCCAGCACTTTGGGAATCTGAGGTGAGAGGATTGCCTGAGCCCACGGGTTTGAGACCAGCCTGGGCAACTTGGTGAGACCTCGTCTCTACAATAAAATTAAAAAATTAGCCAGATGGAGTTTATTGGAAAGAAAGAGGCATGCTCCAGATAGCATGGGTGCCTTAAGAGGAAGGGCACATGCTTGCCTTTGCGAGGCATTTCATA
>CAUYQG010268506.1:0-28827 GCA_963574415.1 Tarsius wallacei
CTGTAGTTCCAGCTACTTGGAAGGCTGAGGCGGAAGGATTGCTGGAGCCCAGCAGGTCGAGGCTGCGGTGGCCGGGAGCGGCCACTGCACTCCAGTCTGGGCAACAGAGTGAGACTCCAACTCAAAAAAAAAAAAAAAAAAAAAAGAATAAAAGTCAGTGGGTGGGCATAAATCCACACTTTTGTCTCTTACACAAATTGCTTTTCTCCTCCATTTCTCACACTTTTACCCCTACTCAATTCTTTAAACTTCAGTCATTTTTTTTTTTTGGCCCAAGCCTGGATATACCATAGCACTTTTCCCTGGCACCTAGTTAACTTCCTTTCCTTTTGTTGTTAATCTCATTAATTTTGCCTTAACCTGAGTTGTTAACCATTTCATTCTACCTACTTAAGTGTGAGCATTATTTTGTAAATTAAGTGGGGAGAATGAAATGGAGGGCATAGGAAATTTCAACAACAGAAGTTTGGGAATCTGTCTCCATACAGACAAGGAGCTGTCCCAAGAGATCCAGCAGCCCAGCTAAGAAGATTTATTGAAGACAAGTTGAGCAGGGTAGGAAAAAGCAACGGGTGACAGATTCAGATAGTTTAAGTTTGAATTCCTGCCCCATCGCTTAGTGGTTGTTTTAACCATAGACAAGTTACCTCTCAGAACCTCAGTTTCCTTATCTTCAAAAGGAAATTATGATTATGGGAATTAGAGGAATGGTTTATAAAGTATCAAGCATATAATATGTTCTTAATTTTAAAATAATTTTTATTATTACTATGGCACATGGACTGATCAATAAACATAGGGGCAATGTAAACTGACATAGGAAGAGAGAAGTTTCTACTTACAGAGAGATGCCTGGTGCTTTAAGAACTCAATGAACTCAAATATAAAAATTTTTTGGCTGGGCACAATGGGTCATACCTGCAATCTAACACTTTGGAAGCCCGAAGCAGGAAGGATCACTTAAACCCAGAAGTTCTAGACTAGCCTGGGCAACATGGTGAGACCCTGTTTCCATTATTAAAAAAAAAAAAAAAAACGGAAAAAAGAAATCTGAGTTTGCTGACATGCATCTGTAGTCCCAGCTACTTCAGAGGCTGAGATCGGAGGATCATCCTGATCATGCCACTGCACTCCAGCCTGGGCACAGGAAAAAAAAAAAAAAAGCAAAACTGTTCTCAGAAATCTCTAAAGAGCAATAGCAAAGTAATACAAATTATTTAAAGAGAAAGTTGACAATTTTATACACAGATTAGCAACAAATTTATGTAATAAAAATTTACGAGAAGCAAGTCAGAGGAAAACAGTCTTTTCTTTGGGTTATTAATCACCTTTTACCTCTTTCATAAGCATCAACGCTAATCAGTAAACTACATGAGAACTGGATCCATATATGGTCTGCATGCTTTTCTTTTCCAGTACTGGCACATACAGAGAATCAATAAATATTTGTTAATGAATAAATGGATGCCAGCTATTATCACTGGAACTGATAGCTTTCATTTCAAAGAAGTTGTCTAGCATATTCTTTGATGATATTTTGAGAGTTTGACCCAGAAAATTCCGTGACTTGTGACATAAATATTGGGGGAGGTAAGATGACCAACTGTGATGGTTAATTTTCTGCATTAATTTGGCTATGCTATAGTACTCAGTTATGTAATCAAACACTAATCTCAATGTTGCTGTGAAGGTATTCTGTAGATGTTGTTAGCATCTACAATCAGTTGATTGTAAATAAAAGAGATTAATTTCAATAATGTGGGTGGGCCTTATCCCATGAGTAAAAATTGAGCGTCCTGGACAAGAAGAAGTTCTCTCTCATGACTGCAGCATCACCTGCTGCCTGAGTTTCCAGTCTGCCAGCCTGCCCTACAGATTTCAGACTTGCCAGTCCCCACAATTGTGTGAGCCAATTTCTTAAAATAAATCATATATGTGTGTGCGTGAGTGTGTGTGTATGTATATGCATATGCATATGTATATGCATATATATGTATTTTATTGGTTCTGTTTCTCTGCACAGTACTGACTGATACACCAACAAAATGCATATTATTTGAGGCTTTAAAGTACTAGGTAGACATCTAAAGTAGAATGCACTAAATGCTATTGTATTTTGCTGCAGACCTTTAGTTTCAACTAAAACAAAATGACTTTTTATGTTCTTCCTTAATATCACTCTCAAATTACTGATTCTAACCAGCATCTATCACTGTTAACATCCATGTCCCTTGAATCTCTTTGCATAATAATACATGGAGCTCTCAGAATCAAAACCAAATATCATTGAATCTAATTAAAAGGAGAATTCTTTAAAAATTATTTAAATGTTATCTGTATCAATAGCAAAGAGGCCTAAGATCACACAGAATGCACTTATGCCATATTACTGCTTATGTAATAAAAAGATATCATAATTGTGTACGCCATATCTAATCATCTGTAGTTCCAAACTTTACCATGTACCTAAACAACAGAAATAAAGAAGTAATCAAACACAGACCAAGGAAGAATTTAACCGGAAACATTCAAAGGGCCATAAATATTAGTATACCAGATATTATTTTAAACCCAATTCATATCACCATAGTGGAAAAGGTGAGTTTTAACATACAAAACTAGATTAGGAACACCAATGTAATGCTGATATTGAGAAATACAAAATATGTTTAGGTAATATGAGATACTTGGACATGCTACAAAAATGCAAATTGTATTGTCTTGCACATGCAGTGGGAAAAAGAGAGAGAGTAAGTATCAAGAGTTAAAGTATAAATTGTGGAATACGAGTCTTTGGCAGATTTTATTTATAGTGGACATCCTGATCCCTTAACACACTTGCTTAAAAAAGCAAAAACCAAAAATTCCTTCTTAAATATTTTCCTTCAGTTTTCCCATAATCTCCAGACACTGATTCCCTCTCTCAATGACTATCCTAATACTAAGTAGTTCAATGGCAGCCACTAAGCATTAAGTTGCACATCACAAAATGGAAACAATTTAGCAATCTATTTAATCTACATAAGCATGATAAAAATAATTCTGTCAATTTCTGTGGCCTAGAAAAAAAATTACTTTTTGTCTCCTCCTTTGCCCTAGTCTTCTTTTTTTCCAAGTCTTATAGTCATATCACAGCAACAAAAGTCCACTTTACCACTGCTTACCTCAATATGCCTGAAAAAGTACAACAATGCTTCTGGACTCCAAAGGTACAACCAAGCCAAGAGGTAAATAGCACCAAGCCAGATGGAAAACAGTAGTATTCGACGGCTGTAGTTTAGTTCATGGTCATCTCACAAGACCTATCAAAGTAATCAAAGATTTAAAGTTTTTTCTATAATTAATTAATTGATGTCTTTCCATTTCTTTGTCTTTCCATTTCTAGTGACTTAATTTCAATTCTATCAGGGTGGTTTATATTGTTAAAAAACATCTTTGGTTGGCCGGACTTGGTGGCTCAGTCTATAATCCCAGCACTTTAGAAGGCAAGGCGAGTGAATTGCCTGAGCCCAAGGGTTTGCGACCCACCCGGGCAACTTGGCAAGACCTCATCTGTACAATAAATCAAAAAAAATTAGCTGGGCGTGGTAGCGTGCACACCTGTAGTTCTGGCTACTTGGAAGGCTGAGACAGAAGGATTGCTTGAGCCCAGCAGGTTGAGACTGCGGTGGCTGGGAGCGTGCCACTGCACTCCAGTCAGGATGACAGAGTGAGATTACAACACACACACAAAAAAAATCTTTGGTGTATATTGCCAAAAACATCTTTGGAGGATTTTTAAATGAATAGAATAATTATGTATATAATTCACTACCTAATTATGAATAAAACTTTAATCCCATAAAAGATGTTTAATAGCAAGTTTAACTACTAAGCACAAACTTAATGGTATAAGGGGATTAAAAATTAAATTTCAAGATGGCTAAAGCATAAATTCAACTTTAGACAATTTTAAGGATAACAAAATATCAAGATAAAAAGCATATCGTAATGTTTGTACAATTACATGCAACTTTACCTTACTAATGTATATATGTTCATAGTAACTAACACTGTAGAATGATACTCAGAAGGATTTTTATAGAACATATTTTTGAGACAATGAAATGCAATAAAACAATTTTCAGTTCTAATATGACTAAATCTTATTCATAAAGGAAAACAAAGAAAGTAAAAGGAATGCACTGGATTCTGAGATACTAACTACTTTGCTTTCACATGGAGGGGAATGTATGGCAGTACAAGTCTGGTCCTTATCCACTCAAAGCTTCCATTAACTTTGATGATTTTACTTCCTAAGAAATACAGATTTACTATCTCATATGCATTTTTTTAATTAGTAAGAGGATCTCAGAATGACACGTATACAGTTTAGGCCTGACATTCCCACACATAAAAATTTTCAATGAAGGAACCTCAATTTTACGAGCAATGACTGATTTTCATGCAGGATTCTCAAAATTTTAATTTATCGATCACATTCAAGAACAACCATTTTATTTTCAATTACTTAGGTATATGAGATTAAAGAAAATACAGTTGTACTAAAGGAATTTTCTGCCACTCAGTTGCCAGTATAGTTCTGCATGGAGAAGTCTTATTAAGTCAAAAGAGAATAGAACACATTCGAAAGCAAAATTGACCCCCTTGAATGGAAACACTCAAGATTCAAGTCACTATGGGCCCTTCTCCCTACTCAGAAAGAGCCCCTCTTTCTTAATAACCATTAGAAGCTCCACATTTTTGGCTGGGTGCAGTGGCTCAAGCCTATAATTCCAGCACTTTGGGAGGCCAAGGCGAGAGGATTGCCTGAGCCCGCGGGTTCGAGACCAGCCTGGGCAACATGGCGAGACCTCATCTCCACAATAAATCAAAACATTAGCTATGCCTGGTAGCACATGCCTGTAGTTCCAGTCACTTGGAAGGCTGAGGCGGAAGGATCGCCTGAGCCCAGCAGGTTGAGGCTGCGGTCTCCGGGAGCGTGCCACTGTACTCCAGCCTGGGCAACAAAGTGAGACTCCAACTCAAAATAAATAAATAAACAAACAAATAGATAAATACATAAAATAAAGAAGATCCGCGTTTTTATGTTTTTAACATCATGACCTCATTACAAATTAGGTATTTGGGGAAAACTATATTTTCTTCTTAAATGCACAAGTACTCATCAGGCATTTTTTAAGTAATAAGGAAAGAAAATGTAACTGTTTTGCAACCTAGGCTCAGGCAACTGCCCAAGCAGCCTATAGAACTGATATCAACAGGAGCTTATGCCCGTTGAAAACCATTCTAAAGATTTTTGTAAAACTGAACAATACCTCATCACTGTGGATTTCACCCTGGAATCCAAAAGCAGGAATTACACTGTATTATTAAAATGCTAGCAACAGCGTTTCAGTTTTTGAAAAAGCAATTTAGTTTTCTTGAAATAAAGAGCTGATTATATCTCTTATTACTGTTACAAAAATTTGATATATCACAAAGTGAAAGAGCTACAGTATGTGTCAACTATCAACCAGGAAAAACATATCTGATTCATAATTCACTTTCAGAATATCTAGTTAGTCAATCAAGTGATTTGTAATCATGAAGCCTGCCAGAAATTGAATGAATAATGGGTCACAGTAAAATCCTTGGATTTTTAAAAAATTCTTATTTCATTATGTGACGTTTCTTGCTATTTTTGATCACTGTTTCTCAGCAACACAAAATAAATCACACATATTTACTTAGAAGTTTTTGACTACTAAATAGGCTAAAGGATATAGAAGTTGAATAACCAGAGTATGTCATGTCTTACTACAAAATTAAAGGTCTTAGTGTTTATAACTTGAACATGGAAAAATTTAATTCCTTTCAATTCCTTCAAGCTTCTTCCCACTTTCTTTAAATTATTTAGCAAATATGCTATTTCAGTATAGCTCACTCTAATTCAGTATATGTTCTTATGTTGTTTTTATGTATTCTAAAGCAAATAAAATCTTTTAACAGAATCTAGTTAATATCAGTTATCTAGTTAATATCAATTTAGTTACTATGTTCATTGTATAGTTTTTCCTCAGATAAAACTATAATATAATCTGATAGTCCAAAAACAACATTTAACCTCTAATTAACATAATCTTACTAAATTATAAATAGAATGTAAAATCAACTTAAATCCTGGCGTATTACTAAAGGGTGATATTATAAATGAATATTTTTTAAAATGTAAACTACTGAACCATGTAAGAATTTGTCATCAATAATACTGGCCATTATAAGCATTTTAATCAGGACTGCATGACATAAGAATTACACAGTTTTAAAGTAAATGGAACTTTAAATATGATAACAAATGGGTTCCTCCCTTGATTTACCTTTCATAGCTTTTGAGCAGAAGAGTCATTTTCCAACTTTAAACTGATTATAACACAAAAACACATATGGATCTCCTTAATGAAGTACTAGAGTTCTTAAGATCTATTATACTCATTATTAATATCTAATATTTATTAAAAATTTGGTTATCAAATGTCGTAGATAAATTTCCAGTAACAAATGTTTGGTTTTTCAAGATAACAAGATTCTAGACACATATTATACACTGACTCCAAGAAACTAGTTTTCCCCACCAAGTATTCCCTGAAAGTGTAGTAGCATTCCACCTTGAATTCACTTCATCACCGTTATCCACCAACTGCCAGGATCACCTTTTCTTTCTTATTGAGACCATTCATTCAGTCAACAAATGCTCACTAGCCACCTACTCTGTGCCAAGTATTGTGCTAAAAACTGTGACTATAAAAATGAATTAAACATATAGCCTTTGCACTTGCCCTTAAGAAATCTATAGTCTAGTAACAAGAAGATATAAATAAATTAGAGCAATGAAATACAGGATAGACCTATGTCCTGGAATGGCTCAGTGACAGAGGTCAGTTGTCAAGAAAGACTTCAAAGTGTTAACAAAGCTGAATTTTGAACAAAAGTTGATACTTATCAGGGGAGCAAAGAGGAAAGACCACAATGGTAAGAAGAAAAATATGAATGAAAACAAAAATGCAAAATAGCTTATCATATAGGGTAACTGCAAGCTATTCAGTTCACCTGGGGCTTATCATGTAAGGAGCATACAATGTCAGGTGGTAAGGGAAAAAGCTGCCAGAAGTAAGCCTGAAGCTATATTCAATGACCCAATAACAGAAAACCCTGTATGTATTCTAAAAAATCTATATTTTATAAATAATAAAGACTATTAAAAATGTTTATGTATAAAAAAATCACAGGGTTATAGGTCTCCACAATAACTTAACAATTTATGCATTTGGTTCTCAACAAATATCAAGCTAACATTCTATTTTTTTTTTTTTGAGTTGGAGTCTCACTCTGTCGCCCAGACTGGAGTGCAATGGCTGCTCCCGGCCACCGCAGCCTAGCCTGTGGGCTCCAGCGATCCTTCCACCTCAGCCTTCCAAGTAGCTGGAACTACAGGCGCCATCACGCCTGGCTAATTTTTTGATTTATTGTAGAGATGAGGTCTCGCCAAGTTGCCCAGGCAGATCCCGAACCCGCAGGCTCAGGCAATCCACTCACCTCGGCCTCCCAAAGCGCTGGGATTACAGGCTGAGACACTGAGCCCGGCTCAAGCTAACATTTCACATTTCAGTAGGTATTTGTTAAAAAACTAACACCACCATTTAAGCCTACCCATTTTTTATATTTATATATAAATGGTCTCTTAGAATCAAGGTATCAACTTCTACCAAACTTATGAATTAAACAGCAATTCTATCACCTCAAGAGTGGGCTGGATGCTCAAAACACACAACCCAAGATTTCCAAGGAAGTGCTGCCAAGATTCTATTTAAAGAATTCATACATGTGATACATGCATATGTAGACATATACAACAATAAGTATACTTAACATACTTACAAGCCATCAAGTTATGTCCACTTAAAGTCACAAAAACGAATGTTTTGTCCAGAAATATCTTGATGTACCTCAATCAAAAATTTTACAGTATAAAACCATTTTGAGCCGGGCTCAGTGGCTCAGCCTAATCCCGAGCTTTGGGAGGCTGAGATGAGTGGATTGCCTGAGGCTGAGGGTTCAAGACCCGCCTGAGCAACTTGGCGAGACCTCATCTCTACAATAAATTTTTAAAAAATTAGCCGGGTGTGGTAGCGCGCGCCTGTAGTTCCAGCTACTTGGAAGACTGAGGCAGAAGGATCACCGTAGCCCAGCAGGTCAAGGCTGCAGTGGCCGGGAGCGGCCACTGCACTCCAGTCTGGGTGACAGAGTGAGGCTCCATCTCAAAAAAAATAAAAATAAAAACCATTTTGAACTAGGCAGACAATGCTCCAAGAGTGAAGCAGCCCATCTGTGGTTGCACACACAAAAGCTTCATGTGGCTTAACACTGCACTTACAAACAGAAGATTTCAGCAGAAGCCCTGAGGTCAGTTGTCCAGAATTTAAATCCTGGACCCATCACTGGCCTTATTTATTTATTCATTTTTATTTTTTATTTTATAGTTGTGAGGTACAAGTGAGGATTTGACATACAAATAGGCTACATGCAGGTGACATTTGGGCTTCTGGCTGTTCCTCCCCTTTTTAAAATAAACTCTTGGAGTCTTAGTTTTCTTATCTATAAAACCAGAGATAATTATTCCTACACCATGACAGTTGTGAAGTATGAGATATACAAAGCACTTAGCATAAAGCTGAGCAAATACCATTCAATAAGTAGCATTTTATTATAACTACAATAGAATTATTCGAGTTATTAGAAACTCAAATTTATACATTAAATAATTTTCTGACTTGCTTGCATTATAATATTAAAGAAATCTCCAAAGTCTACTCCCACTAAAAATGTTTGGGGTAGACTCAGTGTGAAAACAATAATAATACTGAGACAAATAATCTAAATAATGGTTTTAAGAAACATGATTTTGGAAAATACATTGAGTTATACTTAACAATTACCTGTAGATTGTGGGAAGGGACAGTCCTGTCTTACTATAGAAATACCAAAGGTCTTTTTGAGGAAAGAAAAATTGTACAATAAACATTTTATTTAAATAGAAATATTTTCAAATCTTCCCTCCATGCTATTATTTTTTTACTTCGTCGCCTCTTTCAGAAACATTTCGTATTGATGATTAGGACAGTTATAGTTATGCAATGTCATGTACTTGTAGTAGAAGGCTCCTCTCCCTCACAAGTCAGTGTGTATCAGTCCTACCAACCTTTGACCTTGGGATCTGTTTACATAGCAAAAGAAGAAAACTTAAAATATAATAGCAATTAACCCCCAAAAAAGAGGGGGGCAGGGCACGAGCAAAGCAAGAATGTAAAAAGAAATTTACTTCGACAATCTTACAATGGATATTAATCAGAATAAAGATGACCATAACAGCATAAGCAACTGTATCAAGTTACTCACATATACTCACATACATATATATACTCATATGTATACATTCTCCATGGTGAGGTAAGATTGGGTCAAATCGCAAATGTAATTAGCACTATAAAATAAAGTTATGATTATTAAATATTCACTAAATGATATTGGCCTGAAAAGCCAACTGCTTATGTAGATACACTATTGACTCTTTTAATATTATTAAACATATAGAAGTCATCTACTGTATCTCTGGAACAGCAAACCAAATAATCTATTTGAAAATGGAAGCAAATTTTCATTGACACTGCAGTTATCCTGAAATTTCCTGATATTAGTAATATATTTTAAAATAAGTATCTGATCAGTATGTGATTCTTTTCTAGTCAATGTGCATTCAAATAAGAGTAGGGAATTATAAGTTAGCTACCATGTATTTCCTGATATTATAATGTATTTTAAAATAAGTATGTGATCAGTATGTGATTATTTTCTAGTCAATGTGCACTCAAATAGTAGGGAATTATAAGTTAGCTAGCATGTATATATGGAAATGAGAATGGAGCAGGAGAGAGGAGCTAACCAATCTCCTTTTAAGCATATTCATAAACAACAAATTATTACTTCCATTCTTTTTCACTGTTAGATTGATTTCTGTGTTATCTCTTAGGCTCAAGTAATGAAACATCACGTTCAACGTCCCAATAATGTCTCATAAAACATGTTGTTTGATAACACTGCAAACATAAAAGAATACATGATCTTTCTTGCATGAAGATGACACTGACTCACCATCAATAGAGATGAACTTCACGTTGTTTTCCCATAGTGAAGATGGGCTCACTGATCTAGTCAATTCTCTAGCCAAAGCTCCCTAGTGAACAATAACTTATATCTGTAAGATGAGTGTTACCAGTGGACACAGAAAAAGACAAAATAAAATGAGCAATCTAGAAATGAAACCTATGTATTTGATCCCAGACCACTATATTCTGGATAAACTAAAAAAAGTCACAAAAATATATAAATACTATATAATTAATTACCTTAAAACTATACATGTATTTACTCTGATACATTCACAGCATTCTATGTATTACTGACATAAATATGCAAATAATCAGAGCCTGCCCTCTGTCCCTAACCAAAAGTGTTCTCAGATGTCTTAACTAAAACCAAGATTGTTTCTGACATGAAAATCAGACGTGCATAATGATAATGTTCAAAACAGGAGACCATGCCAACTTCACATCCCTCATCACCAGTAGCAATAACTGAGGAAATTACAGAATATTTTTGTTAATGTTAGCAATATTCTCAATAGCATTAAATGCAGTATGACTACAGCTAAAATTACTCTGACATTTTCCAGAATTCTGAAAAATACTCCCACTTTTTATTAAGAAAAAATACTTTAGTTACTAGCTACAGTGTTCATTCTTGTTAATACAGAGATTTTACAATAAAATTGTTCTACTGACTCCCTCATAAGAGTTGAGAATATACTGGAATTCTAAATATTACTGGACTAAATATTACTGGAAAACTGTTTATAAAAAAAGTTAATATAATATGCTTCTGCATTATTTAATGAATAAGAAAATAGATTAACAACTGTCAAAAATCAATAGGAAGCTATTAAAACTAGATATAAGTCAAACAAAATCACAATGCTAAGTGCCTGTGATATGCAAGGCACTATTTGGGAGTTATGTAGATAGGCAGAAAAATAAGACATACTACATAATCTCAAAGATATCACAATGTGGATTCCTCTTCCAGTTCTCCACAGTTGTTTACAAAAACAAATGGCTAAGCTCTAACCCAGATCCTTTGCTAGGATAGGAAGGATAATGTGGAAAGGTACAGCATCACTTACCAGGGCATGGAAGCTACCACAGGGATGAGGCTCTGGGGCTCCCCTTGCAGGTAGAAATAAGGAAATTCCAATAGAAATATTGAGAACATCTGCTGCAACCTGTAATGCAGGTCCACCATAACCTGTAAACAAATAAACTTGGTTAACTTGAAGTCAGTATACCAACAATTCCAGTCACAATTCTGTTTTAATGAGCCATTCAAGCATATTCTTCGTCATATTCCTTACCACCATCCCCTATCAACTCACCAATATTGGGAGTCATTCACTAGGCTGCAGATTTCTAAAGTTCCTCTTTATTTTGTTTCCAGTTTCTGCAATGCTTGGCAGAGCACTTAAATAACTCAGTCTAGAAATAAAGGTAAAGATGAAAACTGCCCACTATACTACCCTGTAGTCAATTGTACAGCAAGTTTTAGAGAAGGTACTACTGATACTAAAAGGAAGGAAAACCTGGCTTAAAATAAAGACTTCACAGAGGAGAAATGTCATGGAGATGAGCAGCCACCAGACAAAGAGACTATCAGAGAAAGGCATTCTCAGAGGAGGGAAGAGTAAAAATTACAGAGGTGAAAAAGAGTATGCGACATTCTAAGAACCTCAAATAACTTCAGGGAAAGCAACAGATGAGAAGAAAAAGGCATAAGAAAAATAACAGAGGTGTCTCAAATGCTCAAAAGTTGGACCACTATCCTGCTAAAGGAGCTGAGAAAGGAAAGTGAAGTGGTCATTAAAAAGATCTTGGCAGCAGTATGAAGGTGGGAGCAAAAACAAGACTGAAGGCAAAGGACTAAATCCCACAAGACAAAGTTAGCTGGCTTATGAAGTTATGGAGACCCAACTCATCAGCAATGACCAATAGGTCTATTACCCAATGGGTCTCAAATCCAGAAATACATATTTAGAGAAAACTCAGACTCTATTTTAGAAAACTGTTTATGGAATATGATGCCAATTGTAAAAGCATGGCAGGAATTTGACAAAAATGATATCAAGATGGCAAAATGTTAATAAGGACTAGCTGAGTGTGGGGGGTGGGGTACAGGTCATGCATTTCTTCTTGCTAACATTATAGTCCAAATTAAAAGTAAATTCTACAGCAATTTCTTAAAGCTTAATAGCTAAAATTTACATTAGCCCTAAAGGGCCTGATCCAGGACTCCTTGACAACATAATTGGCCCGAAGTCTCCCTCATCACTACAACCCACTACATGTAAAATACTTATCCCTGCATCAGAACTTTAGCCGCCCCCACCTCCATTCTTTCTGTTTCTGCAACATCCTCTTGCTCCAATGCCTATCTAAATTCCAACTCTGTCATATCACCAGCTATACTGACCTCATACATGCCTGACTTGTTCCATATTTTTACATCGAATCATATTTAATTTATTGAAAACCACCCTCAATAGTTTTCCAGCTTGCTCTTCATACAATTTTTTTTTCATTTTTATTTTAGATTCAGGGGTACACATGCACATTTGTTACATGGGCATATCATGTAGTGGTGGGGATTGGGTCTTAGATGGTCCATTCCCTAGAATGTGAACTCTGTACCCAATAGGTAATTTCTGAACCCTAACCCTCCCTGCCTCCCCACTTATTGGTATCCCCAGTGTCTATTATTTCCATCATTGTGGCCATTTAACTCCTGCATACAAGTGAGAACATGAGGTATTTGAATTTGTTTCCAAGTCAGTTCATATAGGATGATGATCTCCAGCTTCATCCATGTTGCTGCAAAGAACATGATTTCATTCTTTATATGGCTGTGTAGTGTTCCATGGTGAATATATACCACATGTGCTTTATCCAGTCAATCGTTGGTGGACACTTAGGTTGGTTTCTCCCTAACAATAGATTCGTGCAAGACAGTCCTATTCCAAAACAAATATTCATATGTGACCCATTTATGGACATATGCACATTTAACTAGGCCAATGTTTTGATAAACTGCCAACTTAAGTATATCCACTACCCAAGAGTTTTCAAACCCACTATCACAGAAAAAAAATTTTTTTTGTTTTGTTTTTTGAGTCTAGGTCTCACTCTGTTGCCCAGGCTGGAGTACAGTGGCACAATCACGGCTCACCACACCCTTGACCTCCTGAGCTCAAGTAATCCTCCCACCTCAGCCTCCCAGGTAGCTAGGACTATGAGTGTGCACCACCCCACCCAGCTAGTATTTTTTTATTTTTTGTAGAGATGAGGTCTCACTATGTTGACTAGGCTAATCTCAAAATCCTGGGCTCAAGCAATCCTTCCACCTTGGCCTTCCAAAGTGCTGAGATCACAGGTGTGGACTACCACACCCAGTTAAAATTACCTATTATTCTGGGTTGAAATTGTTTCTCTTCCAAAACATGTTGAAGTCTTAACCTCCAGTTCCAGTGAATGTGAATTTGGAAATAGTCTTTGGAAATAACCAAGTTAAGATGAAGTCATTAGGGTGGGCCCTAAACAACTAGTGTCCTCATAAATATGGAAATGTGGACATGGAGACAGGCATGTACACAGGGAGGATACCACGTGAAGATGAATGCAGAGATCAGGGTGATGCATCTACAAGCCAAGAAATGCCAAATACTGCCAGAAGCTAGGAGAGGGGCATGGAACAGATTCTCCCTCCTGGGCTTTAGAAAGAGCCAACACCTTGATCTCAGACTTCTATCCTCCAGAATTGTGAGACAATAAATTCCTGTGGTTTCAGCACCAGTTTGTGGTACTTTGTTACAGCTGTCCTTGCAAAATAATACATCTACTAAGAAAAATCATGATTTTTTCCCCTGAAATCTGAGGATTACATATCAGAAATTTAAAAATCTCTCCTATTCATTTTTCACTCTGGTAGCAAATATGCCATTTAATAGCTAAGCCAACCTAGTGCCAAAAAACTCTTAAGATTAAACATGATTCATCCTTCATTCTGTATGGTACCATTTACACAGACAGCACACATAATCAAACATTAGAGAATGCAATCATCCCACAGATATTGTGATATGAGAACTGAAGTTATATAATTTTTCCTTTGTTATGAGAGTTACTTTGTACATTTTATGTACCTATGTACCTATAAGAATGCGAATTGACCCATAATATAGTCAAGACATAGTATAACGAGTTACTTGATAAGGAGCAATGACATCGGCATAGACCAGGAATGGACTTTGAAGTGACACTTCAAACCAAATGCATACTGCAAGCATATCTCAAAGATATTGTGGGTTTGGTTCCAGGTCACAGCAATTAAGCAAATATCACACAAAGCGAGTCATATGAATTTTTTGGTTTCCCAGAGCATATAAAAGTTATGTTGACACTATACTGTAGTCTATTAAGTATGCAATAACATTATCTAGAAAAAATGTACATGTCTTAATTTTTTTTTTAATTTTTTTAGAAGGAGTCTCACTTTGTTGACCAGGCTGGAGTACAGTGGCATACTCACAGCCACCACAGTCTCGACCTGCTGGGCCTCAGGTGATCCTTCTACCTTAGCCTTCCAAACATACCTAAATTTAAAAATACAGTATTGCTTAAAATAATGCTAACAATTATCTGAGTCTTCAGTAAGTCATAATCTTTTTGCTGGTAAAGGGCCTTGTCTCGATGTTGGTGGCAGCTGACTGATCAGTGATGGTTGCGAAGGCTGGGTAGCTGTGGCAATTTTTTTCTTTATTGTTTCTTTCAACACAAAGTCTGCTGCATCAACCAACTCCTATTTTCATGAAAGATTTCTCCATGGCAGGCAGTGGTATTTGTAAATATTTTACCCACAGTAGAATTTCTTTCAAAATTGAAGTCAATCCTTTCAAACCCTGTTGCTCCTTTATCAATTAAGTTTACACAATATTCCAAATCCTTTGTTGTCTTTTCAATAATGTTCATAGCATCCTCACCAGGAGTAGATTCCATCTCAAGAAACCACTTTCTGGCTAGGTACAATGGCTCACACTATAATCCCAGCACTTTGGGAGGCCAAGCAGAGCAGATTACCTAAACCCAGGAGTTTGTGACCAGCCTTGAAAACATAGCAAAACCTCCACTCTACATAAAAAATAAAAATCAAAAATCAAACAATTAGTAGGGTGTGGTAGGCCTGTAGTCCCAGCAACTTGGGATGCTAAAGTGGAGAGATCACCTGAGCCCAGGAGGTCCAGGCTGCAGTAAGCAATGATTGCTGTGATCATGCCACTGTACTCCAGCATGGACAGAGTGAGACCCTAGAAGGAAGGAAAGGAAAACAGAAGGGAAGGGAAGGGAAGAGAAGGGAAGGGAAGGGAAGGGACCACTTTCTTTGCTCATCCTTAAGAAGCAACTTCTCATTCATTTAACTTTTATCATGAGATTTCTGTAATTCAGTCACATCTTCAGGCTCCACTTCTAGTTCTCTTGCTATTTCCACTACACCTACAGTGACTTCCTCTACTGAAGCCTTGAACCCCTCAAGATCATCCAGTAGGGTTGGAATCAACTTCTTCAAATTCTTGTAGCTATTTGGACCACCTCCCATGAATCACAAATTTTCTTAATGGCATCTAGAATGGTGAATCCTTTCCAGAAGGCTTTCAGATGACTTTGCTGAGATCCATCAGAGAAATCACTATGACAGCTATAGTCTTATAAAATGTATTTCTTAAATAATAAGACTTGAAAGTAGAAATTACTCCTTGATCCTTGGGTTGCAGAATGCATGTTGTGTTAGCAGGCATAAAAATAACATTAATCTTTTTACATCTCTAACAGAGCTCTTGGCTAACCAGGTGCACTGTCAAGGAGCAGTAATATTTCAAAAGAATCTTTTTTAGCTAAGCAGCAGGCCTCAACATTGGGCTTAAAATACTCAATAACCCATGCTGTAAACAGATGTGCTGTCATTCAGGCTGTGTTGTTCCATTTATAGAGCACAGGTAGAGTAGATTCAGTATAATTCTTAAGGATCCTAGAATTTTTGGAATGATAAATGAGCATTGGCTTCAACTTAAAGTCACCAGCTGCATTAGCCCCTAACAAGAGAGTCAGCCTGTCCTTTGAAGATGTGAATCTAGTCATTGACTTCTCCTCTCTAGCTATGAAAGTCCTAGATAACACTTTCTTCCAACAGAAGACTATTTTGTCTGCACTGAAAATATATTATTTCATGTAACCACCTTCATCAATCATTTTCTTGGTAACTTGCTGCTGCTTCCACACCAGTATTTGCTGCTCCACCTTGTACTTTTATGTTCTGGAGATGGCATCTTTCCTTATAACTCATGAACCAACCTATTCTAGCTTCCAACTTTTCTTCTGCAGTTTTCTCACTTATCTCAGCCTTCAAAGAATTAAAGAGAGTTAGGGCCTTGCTCTGGATTAGGCTCTGGCTTAAGGGAATCTTCTATCTAAACCATTCAAACTTTATTTACTTCAGCAATAAAGCACTTTTAATTCCCTCAGAACTCTTCCTCTGCATTCATAACTTAGCTAACCATCTGATACAAGAGGCCTAGCTTTCAGCCTATTTTGTTTTTTGGCATGCCTTCCTCACTAAGCTTAATCATTTCTAGACTTTGATTTAAAGTAAGAGAAGTATGACTATTCCTTTCACTTAGACACTTAGAGGTCAATGTAGGGTTATTAATTGACCTAATTTTAATATTATTGTGTCTCAGTGAACAGGATATTCCAAGGAGAGACAGGAGAACAGCTGATCAGTGAAGCAGACAAAAAACACACAGCATTTATCATTTAACTTTGCTCTCTTCTATGAGCACAGTTCATGCATCCCAAAACAATTACAATAGTAACTAACACTAAAGATCACAGATCGCCATAACTGGTGTCATAATAATAATGAGAAAGTTTGAAATACTCCAAGAATTACCAAAATGTGACACAGAGACACCAAGTGAGTGCATGCTGTTTTAAAAATGGCGACAACAGACATGCTTGAGGCAGGGTTGCCACACACCTTCAATTTGTAAAAATCATGATATCTGTAAACACAATAAAGTAAATCACAATAAAATGAGGTATCCCTATACATTACTTGACCATGTTTGAGCCTCAAATTCTTCCTCAGTAAAATGGGAGTTTCACATTTTACAAAAGTGGATTAAATTAAATAATATAGGATATGTGCTTAGAATATAATGATAACAATAGGGCTTTACTATTTTTATAAAAAGGAAAATTTATAAATTCAGGGTTTTTCATACTTTTCTTGGGTAGAAAGAATAATTAGTAACACATATAAAAACAAACATCAGCTTTTTTCTTACCATAAAACGTAGGACTTTCAGAATTTTGAAACTCTTTGTGAAAACTCAAACACATTAAAACTTATACTTAGAGCTGAAATACAAATAAGATCTCAATGACTTCTGGGTCTGTCACTGACATCAGTTGGTATGTGGCTTCCAAAGTTTCACAATACCACTCCTTTATTCCTTCAACTCAGTAAAGGAATAAATAAATAAATAAACAAACAAATAAATAAATCTTTACAATTTAGAATGATATCAGTTTTACTCAAATAGTAAGGTAAAATCCACTGAACCTTCTAGCATGTATTACTGATATGTTTATCTACCTCTTTTTAAATATAAATATTATAAAAATATACATCTCAAGAATTAACTAATTGAAAAAGACTTATTTTCAATTTTATATACTTATTTTGAGAAATACATAGCTAATGCAAAACCCAATATTTCATCAAATTAAAAAGGACCTTGTTATATCATGCAAACACTACACAAGACACAAATTATACTTCCACTGCTAGTTTCAATACTTAAAAAAGGAAGCCGGGCTCGGTGGCTCAGCCTGTAATCCCATGCTTTGGGAGGCTGAGGTGAGTGAATTGCCTGAGCCCGTGGGTTCGAGACCCGCCTGGCGAGAACTCATCTCCACAATAAATCAAAAATTAGCTGGGTGTGGTAGCGCGCGCCTGTAGTTCCAGCTATTGGAAGGCTGAGGCGGAAGGATCGCCGGAGCCCAGCAGGTCGAGGCTGCGGTGGCTAGGAGCATGCCACTGCACTCCAGTCTGGATGACAGAGTGAGACTCCAACTCAAAAAAAAAAAAAAAAAGAAAGAAATGTAGGACTACATCTACACATAAAGAGAGAAAATTGCATAATAAGTACAGAAAGTCTGTAATTATTGTAGAGAGTTATGTTAGTATCGTTAACCTTTTTATCTAAAACAGCTATCTGCACTGGTCAAATTTGTTGGAAAATGTTTCAGCAACCCTCATCTCTTTGTGTGACAGATAAATGGTAATTCTTCTTCGTATCTTTTAATAAATTTTGGTGAGCTATAAAAACATGTTCAGTGCTATAGTTAGTTCCATAATATTAGCATCAAAATGGTCAAGACAAAACACAGGAATTTTTTTAATATTTATAAAAACATGTTTGGCCTTTATTCTTAGTGTAGTTCCTAACTTTAACTCAAATAAATTTTGCTAGTTTAGAAAAATGAACCTGCTTATTCCTAAATTAAGCAACATAAAGGTCACTTTTCAGAAAACAGTTATGGCAATAATCTTTTATTTGCAGAGAAATAACTAAATTAACATATTTAATTTAAACAAAATATTTTAGAGTATTAAAGTATATAATCATATTTTAAAATGAATTTAAAGTTAGCAAATGCTATATTCTATTTATTCAAAATATATATTAAGAAAAATATACATTTTTATATTTATATTAAATTTTGGCTGTCTCCAAATTACAATTCAAGAATTTTTTCAGAAGGTGAATAGCAAGGGAAAATTAAATGTTTTCTTTTTATCTTAAAGTCCCAATATAGCAATATTAATAAAATCAAATGAATACTTTATATTAAGAAAATATAATCTGTTAAATTATTGGTAAACTATCTTATCAATTACTATCCCCCGAGGGCAGGGAGTATGCTTTTATCTACTCCATATACCTTAAGCATGATAAAACCTCAATAGATATGTACTGAATACCTATATCTCAAGGCAATAATTACACCAGTAACAGAATTCTCCTGAAAATCAAATAACAGAAAAATCCTAAAGAACTGGGAATTCTAAACAGGACATGAACAAATTTTATAGCATGTAAATCTAACACTGATAGAAGAAAAGTCTACCTCTTGTATCCACAGACAAATTATATGGTAACAGTCACAAATTGTATATTGCGGTGTCAATGGAAAATATACAGCCAGTGCTAGTTTTGAAATAATCTCAACTTGGTCTACAGTGAAGTCATTAAAAACGGAGTAAAAGAAACAGTACATATATTTAAATTCCTATAATCCTGGTAGTATATAAGGCCAAAAAAGAAGATTTACCACATTCTGTTTTGTTTCTATAAACACCACACCACTTTTCTACAGAGAGCTATTATAACTAAGAAAGTGAGGTCACATATATGGACTATACAGTGACTATATATTCTTTTGTCACTAGGGTTTTTCTGGGTTTAGCATTGCTGCCTTGGTGGTGAAGATATGATATTCTTACACCATCATTGTAGTTAGGGAGAAAGCAGGTTCATCACAGGCTAGTTTCATTAATCCACACCTTTTCTCTTGAGTTTCATCTACCTGCTAAAGCAACACGAGGAAATTGAAGCAGTATAGAACATTCCTTTTATTACAGATGTTCACTAGAAACTTCAAGTAGACCAAAAACCGCCTTTTGAAATTTGTCACATATACCTCAAAAAAAGATTTTTCCGGATAGAAATGAAAGAAATCATATTTAGCAAATGTGAGCAAATAAAGCAATGCCTAAATTTTTATTTAGGTGTACTGAATACTGGTGTCTGACTAGATGAAATCGCTCCCCTTCCCCAATTTAATATGCTAGGGAAATTTTCCTATGAGAAGCTGTTGAACATGTAAGATCATTTGACCCAAAATACTCAGAGACAAATATGTCATCTGGTTTGCTTGTTAAAGCACAGCTACCTTGAGAATACTGATAGCACTGACAAAGGTATTATTAGCAGCTTCATCCACCACAATGAGAATGATTACAAGTTTCCAAGTACGTATTTATAGAAGGAAGCGCTAATTTATTATACCAACATTTTGATCTGGAAGCAACAGATTTTGGAAAAGATGGTTTTACAATAAAATATATAACTCCAACATCCAGTGATATTGCTATTTTTTCATAGGAGAGGCATGGCACTGTGTGAATAACATGACTCAAGCTTAGTCATCTCAACTAAGAATGAATTTAATTTGTTAGAGTAAAAACCTGAAAGAGAAAGTACATGGATGTAATTCTAAGTTGCCATTTTTAGAATGGGGTTTTTCTCCAAAGAGATTTTTAAAACGTGTTTCCACATTATTCTATTTGTGCTATTTTCACTTTAGTACTCTGGTACGTTGGCTGCTAAATAAAAACAAGAAACAAACTTATTTTCAAAGAGAAAGTCATTTGTAATTTGAACATAGCATAAACTACATAAAAAAGAAAAAGTTATTTATTGAAGTCCTGACTGTGAAAATATATTGAAATTTAGATACATGTACAGGTAATTAGACACTTGTGTTTGTGTTCATCCTTATTTTCCTGGTCCAGTTACTTCAAAGAGATCAGAAAACTAACTGTAGGGTAAGGAGCCTAGGGAAAGCCTTATCATACCCAAATTATCATTCTTTCCAGGAAGTCCAGAAAATACAGAAGAGATTCACAGGCTCTGCAGGATACACAGTTTTCTAATTCTATAGGGAGCTTCCGCTGCTACGGCTTCAGTGTTTTTCCCTATGGAAAAGGCATTTGAGGGGGGAAAAGATTCTCTTTCTCTCCTCTCTTCCCTCTCCTGCCCCTTCCTCTCTGTCCTCCTTCCCTTGCCATCTCTCACTCATCTTAAGAGTAATCATAAAAATGACAGGTAATGTGGAGGGAAGAAAAGAGTGCCTGAATGGAAATCGGAAGAAATGAAATTTATTCCTTGCTCTGTGACTTACTACATGGTCTTAGGCAAGTTACTTAGCCTCTCTGGTACTCTGCCTTTCGTTTGTTTCATTTTGTTTCGTTTGTTTCATTTTGTTTCATATGGAAAACACATTAAACAATATTAGTTTTTACTACACAACTAATTGCATAAAAAGTAAACAAGAGGTAATCACAAAATTATTTTTAATTACAGGCAGAAAGACACCAGAGATCATGTAGCCAGCCCTACTCCAACCTCACAGATGAGCACACGGAGAGAAACGTGCCCAGTCATAAGACTAGACTACAAGTTCTAACAGCAGTCACAGCTCCAACATGTTAAAATTTATTTACTTAAGAGGACAAGTCATTTATGTCAAATTCTCAGACCATGTAAAAAGTACCTAAGTGACAAAAAGGGTGATAATTGCCATATTTAGGATGATAATTGCCTCTTCAAGAAGTCATAAAGAAATATATTCTGGAAGGGCTTCCACTGTACTAATAACATTTTATTTCTCAAACTAGGTTTAGGGTTCATGGGTGTTTATTTTTCTTTATATTCCATTTTGTCTGAGGTACCTTCTAATCTTTTTTTTTTTTTTAATGTAACCACAAAACATCTTTAACCAAAAGCTAAAATAAATTAAAACATTTCTCCGGGACTTTAAAGGTCAATGGAAATAGTTGTGTGTGGTCTCAAGCATTCTCTTGCTGAGTTTAAAAGGTAAATATCACTATGTCCCCCTAATATAAGGGGGAAAACATGAAATATGCTGCAAATAAATATATAACTATTTCTGATCTTCCAACATAGTAAAATATGAAAGTACACAAATGGCACAAACCCCAAAATGAACTGTATTATTAATAGCATGATAAACTAATTTAAGAATATTGACAGAGATAATATGTACTCTAAACACATGGCTAAGAGGACATACAGTCTTCTAATATGGCTATATTCAGGACTCATATCTAAAAGCCTAGTGTTTAATCATCAAGTTAGATTGTTTTTAACTGAAACAAATAAGTTCTGAATAATTTACCTTAACTAAGAAAAGGCCTATCCACTTAGAATCTACCTGTAAAAACTAAGTGTCTTCAAAACCTCTGGAATATTACAACTAAAAAGTATAGGTCATTCAGCAAAATATATTTACTGTATACTACCATAATAGCTATTTAACTGTTATCATTATGATGCAGATATATAATGGAAACAGATGTTCCTTTTTCCTTTCAGCAAAGCACAGGAAAAGCAAACTTGCTGATATTGCATTGACTACTACCATAGCACAATAGAGGGAAAAAAGACATTAGCACATGACAATATTAGTTTTTACTACACAACTAATTGCATAAAAAGTATAACTTGAGACCATTAAATCAATATAATTTTCAGTACTACATAAGGGAAACAAATAGATTTGTATAACCAGCCTATTTCACATCTGCAGTTGGGAAAATACTTCTGAGAGATTAAGTATATGCAAAATGTTACCCCTGCTTTCAGAACACAAGGAAAAAAGTGTTCTGTTTTCTTTGCTCATGTAACATGAATTAAAATGTTGCCTCTACAAAGAAAAAATGTTTAAGTCCAGTATAAAATAGTACAACCTTTCTGGAAAACAATTTGGCAATCAATAAAAAGAACCTTAAGAAACAGTCTCTACCTTCAGTCTATACATAACTTCTTTTTAATAATACATTGTAAAGAAAAACCATAACCAATAATGATTAATGGAAAATTAAAATCTAACTTCTCCAATAACAGAACAATGATTAAAGTAGGTATAAAACATTATGCAGTCTATGTATGACTTTAATAAGTATTATTTTAATCATATTACATTAAACGCTTAGAGGAAAAAGGCTTAGAGAAAATATACAAAGTTTTTACAAATTCCCTCTTATGAACAGATACTGTTTTCCTTATCAGAAAAAGTTGTGTTTTCTTTAGACAATTATATTTCTATGCTCTGATAATCTCAGTCCTTGTTCAAAGTTCCTAAAAATTATGTGGGTCAAATAATCCTATAAATACTTACAGCTAAATTGATTTAAAGTTATGCTGACATGTTATTTTATCCTGAAATCTGGCATGAAAAGTATTTGTCAATCACAAAGACAATATTTTTTTTCCCCTGAGTTAAACAGTACCCTTACAAATTAGGGGAAATGTTTACGGAACAAACATTATAAATGTTTACTTAAGACCAATTAATATGATGGGTAATATGTCACCAAATCAAAGAAATTTTCAACCAAAAGTATTTCTAAAGCAAATAAAGTAGCCTATTAATTGTTCTCCCACTATGCCAATAAAAAAGTTTGCCATAGTTTTCCTAGGACTCTTAGTCTTCTGATTCTATTTTTACAAGAAGGAGCTGATTTGTCTTAGGCTATTACTGTCTATTACTTCTAGAAGTCTTGAGGAAAGGTGGGAAGCAGCAAATTCTGGCAATCTGCCTAAAGAGAAATCAATGAAACAAATTAATCCTTTGCAGGCTGCAATGACACAGTAATCCATCATTCAGAGCTGCTTTTATATACCAAATCAGAGAGCAGAGGAAAGAGCCCTGGGGGACATCACAGACAACAACTTACACCAACACTGGGAAAATACTGAGGAATCAGTTTATTTAAAGAGGATAGATTTCAGTTGATTGCCTATTTCGTCAAATAAAGATTTTTCTTCCACAGTGTGGTGAACCCAAGGGCCAATGACTATATCTTCAGAATTCAGGACCATATACGCTGTCTGACATCAATAGGGGAATGAATGTTTTTAAATAATTAGCATCATTAATCAGTATGATCAAATATCTGGCTAAAGTAAATATTACTTTTCCATCCAACTTCCAAGTGTTATGCACATTTCTGTTTTCAGTAGAAACTAACTGTAAATTTACCCTCTAATCCACAACTGGTAAATTTCTACTAAACCACATTTAAGGTATTTCTTCACACATACAATATAACTATTTAACTTATATGTAACTTCCTAAGTGCTGTGTTAAGTTTAAAGACTTGAAAATTTTAATTTTACCTCTGTGTAAATTCCAACAAGCAAACCAGATTATAAATCAAAATAACACTTTAAAATTATGATTCTTTGGCTTATAATGTATTTGGCAGTGCTGGAAGATAAATTAAATGATAAAAGATAAATTAAAAATAAACAGTTACAAGCAATGTACAGCAGTACATTCATACTGGATATATTTGCTTATACAAAAGCCTATGCATCTAAATTTATTTATGCTTATGTAGAAAGTTATGCACCTGAGTATGTCTTACTAGAGTAATACATTCTAAGTAGATAAAAATTGATAGCAAGAACTATAAAGTCACAGTGTTGTTCAATGTATCATCATTTTCATGGTTAAGTGTGATGAATTAGCAAAAGAAAAGGATTTTGAAGAAATAAACAAAAAAAAAACCTGTCACAATAATTCCTGAAATATTAAAACCCCAAACCACCTAGTCACAGATACAAAACAGAAAAAGAAGATTAAATAAATGCTAACTAGTCTATTTTTGAGTGACATCTTCGATTCTGAGGTTCATGACCACATGATCATAATTCCTGGCCATGCTGATGCATTTTTAATTCAATGCATGGATCTACTATTTATTGATTTAATAAGGTTAGGAAAATTACATTGTTGCTGCTACTGATGAAGTGTCAGCAATTTAATCTAGTGAAATCTTACAGGGAAATGTATATTTTAGGGAAGAGCATAACAATAATCATGTAAATGTAATCCCTTCACTACCCCAGCCAGTGACAAGAGCAAACCCTTTCTTCCCAGACTACTTTGGGCTTTTCTTTTACTAAAGATGTTGGCCATCAACTGACTGAGCTTACAGTGAAAAGGCTGGACCACAGTCTTGCAGGTACACCTTCAAAATTAGAAAAAGCAATGAATGATTTAGCTCCCCAAATCCACCCTGACCTCTCCTGATAGGTTTTTGAGGTGCACGCATGTGGACACATGGACACACAGACAGACACACACACACACACACCTGAGCCCTTACCTTGTCACCTAACAGAGTTTCAAGGAGCTCATCAGCGATTTCCTCTCTCTGGACCCTAAAATTTTCCACAGCACCATTAGCATACAGGAGGACAGGAGAAAAGGGAAAAAACTCACTTTCTTAAAAGCAATTCTGCCAAAATACAACCAAAGGAGAGAGACTTTAAAGGCCATGTCAGAGTAAGGAGGTATATTGGGATTCAGAATCAAAAAAGGAGTGAAAAATCCACTGAAGCTGCTGAAACAAACACTTGGGGACTGTTAGAAAACTTTCTCTACTCCTGTGCTACCCTGCTTGTGGGCTATTGCCCAACCTGGACACCTGGGAAGCATGTTTTGCTGCAGCTTTCCCTGACTTTGAAGAAATGGATAATCCAAGGAGTAGTGGTGGTGCTGCTGGGGAGGTCAGTAAAACTATGCTAATTGGTGAACCTAATTGCTTCAAGCAGTCCTGCCTCTAAACAGGGAGAGCGCAGTTGACGGAGTCAGTCTGTTCCTAATAAAATGAAGAAGCACTGAATTAAATTCCCAAGGAAGGCACTATAAAAGTTTCCACAGTGTAACCAAATGACTTCACCTATGCTATTACCTCTAAGATGACATCTTTGAAAGAAAGCAGACCCCAGTCAGGCTCCATATTCATAAATTGGCTGAGCTTAGGCCAGTGAATCTGGATTGATTTAAAAAGGCTTTTTCATCCTTCCAATCAAATGAAGTCATTGTTAATTAGATGCTTTCTGTTAACAATGTCACTCTTCTCCACATTACCTGCTCACACTTGCGGCGCCTCTAGTGCAACATCTGGAGCCCCAGCTTCCCTGCAATCAGTCCTCACAACGGTTTGGCTGGAGGGTGGTGGTATTTCCGCTTCCCAATCCCTGTCTGAAGGAAGATACTATTCAGTGGACTGTGGCGCGGTGCATACCAACTCTCTAAAGTTGAGAGTCTGGAATACAATTTTTCGGGGGGGGGGGGAGAGAAATCCTGAGACAGGGTCTTCCAAGATCCTTTTTATGAACTACATGGCAGTTTCTCCGTGCTGTTTCTCGTCTTGTAGACGGACGTTTTTTAAAATGCCAAAGGCCATAAGAACGGCAACAACTGACACTGGGGACTCCTAAAGGGGAGAGGGAGGGAGGAGGATAAGGGTTGAAAAACTACCCATCACCCATCTGGTGCCATGTTCACCACTTGGGTGACAGGCTCAGTAGAAGCCCAAACCTCACCCTCACACAATATACCCATGTGACAAACGTGCCCATGTTCCCCTAGAATCTCCACTAAAATATAAATTAAAATGCCAAAAGCCACCGAGTAAACTCCCACTGATCTTCCAGCTTCTTCAAAGCCAGCTCCTCCTTACAGTAGGCAGTGGGGTTTGGGTTCCGCAGCCGAGCCCCAGGCCTTGCCTCCCGCCCCTGCTAGCCATCGCCCGCAGAGGCCCGCCCGCCCCAGGCAGGGCGAACTCAGGCGGCCCCGAGGCCTGGCAGGAAGAGGCCAGCGCGGGAAGAGGCGTGATGGACGAGACTCGCAAAGCGGCCTGGTTCGACGGTGGGTCTCTCGAGCTTCCAAGGTGGGCGCGGGCGGCTCACTCTCCCCACCCCACCCCGCCCGCGGGGCCCACGCGCAGAGGTCTGCAGCGCCGACCCCAGGGGGCGCCACCCGCCCGCGCGGCCCCGGGGCCACGGAAGCGCGCGCGCCTCCCACGGCCGGGCCTGGCGTCCCTCCCGAACTTCCCCGCGCAGGCCCGAGCGCGGCCCTCCGCTCCCCCGGCGCCCGCAGGGCCTCCCGCCTCCCCACGACGCCCCGGCGCGCCGGCCCCGCCGCACTCGCGTCGAGCGCCGCAGCCTAGCCCGCGCGCGAGGATGCGTGCCCGGATGTGGGCCTCGCTTCCGGGAGCTGCGCCCCGCGGCGCCGCGCTAGGGGGACCCCCACTAGGGATCCCGGCTCGCGGGGGAAGATCTCGCGCGCAAGGATGAGGGATGTGGGAGGCGCACGAGCAAGGGCCCGTGACCGCGGTGGGGACGGGCCCGGACGAGGGGCGGGGGCTCCCCGGCCGTCCTGGGGCCTGCAGCGCCGCGGCGGACACGGGGCCGCCAAAGGAGCCCCAGGACCCCGGCCGCCCAAAGGCATTAGGCCTTTCGGAAAGCCTCGGGGACCCTCAACAGCAGGGACCTGCCACCACGTCACGGATTCCCGGGCCGGAAGCTTCTGAGCGGGAGTCGCCGACCAGGGGATGGATCTGGACCCAGGGCCTCGTCCCCGACTCCCAGGCGCCCGAGGACCGGGTCACGGCCTTGGAGCCCCACTCGCGATCCTCCCCGCTAGGGCTGCAGAGGGGCTCGACGGCTAAGCGACAGTGAACCTTGATTTCCTACACATCCACAGGGGGCAGAACCACACCGAGAGTGGCGCACGCTGCGAGTTGAGACTCGGTTGCATTTCTTCAACCCCTCGATGCCAAAGCTTCCCCGCCCTCCCGCGCGAGAGGGTTTGGGGAAACTAAGTTTCTGGAACCCTTTCATGCCTGGTATGTGTACTCAGGGAGGAAGGCAGACAATCGCTGCAGCCTAAACACCTGCGATCTCTCGATGCACTAAAATAGAGACGGTGACTGGAGTCATTTCTCCTTCCGCTTCCAGAGGGAGCTCAAACCTGAAGCATCAAGGTTAGCCTTCTCCAAAACCTGCGAGGGACACCACCGCCCACACCCAGAGGGGGTTCCCTTTTGCAAACTGGAAAGGCAATCCGGGTTTTTCATTTCAGGGCTTGTGTGAACCTAAGTTCGGTGCTTGTGCCGAGTGAAACACTCCTTTAACCCTCTAAAGACTCAGCTGGAACAGAGTAGAGGGAAGCCGGGCAAGGGATAAAGGGAGGTGCTGGGAAAGCGGTAAGCAGAGGTCTGGGCTGGCTAGTGCGCAGGGGCTTCTTCGACCCTGTGGCGCGACCTAGCTCCTGCGCAGGTCAATCCCTGCGTGCCGGGCCCCGGGATGCTGGCCGGCCACGTGCTCAGGGCTGCTGTGCTCCGGCTGTGCGTTTCGGGGCGGCATGCGGGCGCGCACACTCACACACACAAGAGCGGGCCTTTCTGTCCTGTTGCTGGGGCCTGAGGTTGTCCAGGCTGCGGGATCCCCGAGTTCCCGCCAAGCGCGGCCACTTGACCAATTCGCTCACGCTGGATGAGGGGTCGCTCCAGCCGGGGAGGGAGGGCGGGCAGAGGCGCCTGGCTCGTAGGCATCCAGCTCCGCGCACGGGCAGGGCTGATGGAGTGGCAGAGCCCAGGGAGTGGCGGCTTCCTCCGGGCTTCGGGCTCCTCCCAGCCTGGCGGCCGGGTCACCTGTCAGCCGGAGCTCGCTCGGCTCCCCGTCCCTCCCCCGCTCCCTACAGCCAAGCGACAACCCCCTGCCGACCCGAGCTGTCCGCCTGGGCCGCCCCCGGGTTCCCCGGCCGGGAGAGCCAGGGCACACCCCGCAGTGACCCTCCCAGGTACACATGTCACCCACGCTGCTCTTCCAGCCTCCAGATACCAGTCTCTCCCCCCACCCCCCCCCAACCACTCTAAGAGATGGAGGTGCCCTCTCCCCTCTAA